>WBNH01003215.1:15033-25409 GCA_013401255.1 Urocolius indicus | reverse complement strand
ATATATATATATATATATATATATCTCAAAAGAGAAGTTAAAAGGTTCTTTTGTGTATAAAGCATATATAGTCTAGTATCCTTTTGCCACACTGCAGTAAAAAAGATCACAAGTTTTATTGTTCCATGTGCTCCTTGAGCGTGGGATTCCACATCTGTGCCTTAGGGACTGGGGGATCATGTTCACACTCTCATGAGCCTTTATCACTAAGAGTNAAGCACGTTGATTTTTTGATGGGTGCGATGTCTGTGATTTACCTCTGTTTATGCAGTGAGAGTTCTGAGGACGCTGTGGCTTAGGGTAAAGAGAAAATACAGATATGGGATGGAAGTGCTGCTAGTGCACTCTCACTCTGGCAGGTCTGTATCAGAGCTTATCAACCCTCCTGCCAGAGCAGGACCATCTGGAGTAGGCCACACAGGAACTCATCCAGTAAGTTAATAATGAAAATATTAATTAAATCAACTGGGTTCTATAGGGAGTGAAGGTAATCACTGTGGGTGTAGGTCTCACATCAATTGATTTGTGCTGTGTCCTCAAGCAGATACCTGTCAAATAACAACACAGTGCAACAGCAGTGCCAGAGATAAGGTCACCTCTGAGTGTTATTCACCTTCCTGAGTGAACAGTCATAGATACTGTGAAAATAACTTGCACAGCTTCGTTTGCTCAGTCAGGCAAGTGGTCGTTTTGGTAGCGTTAGAGGACCAAATTCTAAATAAAGGCCTAATTGTCATTTCTTAGTGAGTCGATGTATTTCCAAAGGAAATTTTGAATTTGGCTTTCCTACTGAAAATGCTTTCCGTGCTGATCTCTGCGCATGTGAAACATAAACCAAAGCCTTCATCTTGGAAAGACGTTGCCAGCAATGGTGATGAGACACATCCTTCAGTCAAAATATGTTTAATACAGGTAACATGGAATGGAGTCACTGGGAACATCCTTTTCCCATGTCAGCAGACTGAAAGATACAGAGAAGTTAGGACAATTGAGTTTCAGTTAATACGTTAACTCTACTACTGTGCAGTTCAGTGAAATGCAAACTACATATATCCAAAGCAGAGCATTTGTCAGATGTATGCATGGACTAGAATCAAGTAAAACTTTTGGCTGCTTTGGTACTGTTCTTATCCCAGTAACGGCGTAGTTTGCCCTGAAATGATTTCTGCTGTCTCTGTTACAAGGTCCCTGATTTCACCATGTTCTGTTTCAATCTGCCTGGTTTAAATCCACATCAACCACAGTTACAGTGCTTCCTGGCATGTATCAATTTGAAGGTAAATAGTACTAGAGACTGAATTGTTTTTTGATTATAAGATAAAGCGTTAGGGTTTTTTTCCAAAATACCAGTAGGGTTTTTATTCTTTCAAAAATTGCTGAAATTTATTTTCTGTATTTTGCAGCAGATTTGTGTATCTGTTACATTTTGTGTGTGTCTGCTCTAAAAATCAAATCTCTGTTAAGGTGACCCCAAAATCAGTGGGGGGGAGGACTTAACAAGTTTGACAGCACCAAAGTAATAGCAGGCCTCCCCTGCCACCAAGTACATGGGACAGAGGGAATGCCAGCGCAGTCAGGCTTTGTCTGCTAGGTAGCACCAAAATCAGGCATTTCAAATATCAGACTTGCACCCAAGTTTCTTTTCAGAGGTTTTGCCTACATAATATATCCTGAACAGAACAGGATTCTTGAGACATAATAGCGTGAGCTTCAATGAGTCATGGAAGACATTTGTTACAGATGGGATTGTAGGCTTAGGGTCTTCATTCCTGGCTTGTGCTTTTACTCTGTATGTTTTGCCGTGTATCTTGCAACTGTAGTAGAGTGGTGTCAGCATTGGCATGGGCTTAGTGTTGGCATGACTCCTGGTGAGACAAAAAAACCAAAGAGGGTGTCTCTAAGCTAGGCAGCTGGCAACACTTTCCCAAAATACTTCTTCTCCCTGGCCTACTGCCTGGCCTTGCCTGGCTTTGAGGGTTCAAGGCCAATGCATTTTCTACACTTATCCATAGCTATGGCCCCAGGAGCTGCTCTTTGCCTGCTGTGTGGAAGTACTACACTGTACAGTTTAATATATATATATATATATATATATATATCTCAAAAGAGAAGTTAAAAGGTTCTTTTGTGTATAAAGCATATATAGTCTAGTATCCTTTTGCCACACTGCAGTAAAAAAGATCACAAGTTTTATTGTTCCATGTGCTCCTTGAGCGTGGGATTCCACATCTGTGCCTTAGGGACTGGGGGATCATGTTCACACTCTCATGAGCCTTTATCACTAAGAGTAGTAACCAGAGTCCCCCACATGTTCAACTGGAAATGCATGCATAGTGTTATTACAGGATCTGCTAGCAGTAACGCATGAGACTTTTGAAGTGAAATTCATTCTGTCTTACAAATGAAATGTATTTTTTTCCAGTTTTATCAATAAAATAGCAGAAAGGAAGTAAAACTCTGCTCTTCTGAAAGTACCTCAGAGTTTTGCCAGGGACTTCAGTCACAAGAAGACTGAGACCCTCATTTACATGACACTGTTTTGAAAACGCATGTCTATCTCACTCAGCTGTAAAGCAAAAGAGAAGCTGTATGTCTGACTTTAAAAACACACATGGTCATGAACTAGGTTTTTAGTAACTGAGTACAAAGTGCAATGTTTGTTTTCTGATACGCAGTGAACTGTTACTACCTTACTATGAAAACAGGCAGGAACCAAAGTTTCTCTTACAGCTGGCAAATAGTCTTTATAACCATTGCAGACTGTGCTGCTAGGTGGGTTGGATTTTGCTTTCTGATACTGCTTTTCTAGATTAATAGAAGTTATGGAAAATATTAGGAAAAGAGGGGAGCAAGTATAACCACTACAAAATAGTCTCTATATGTTTTATAACCCATAGTAGTGTCTTTTATAACACCAGCCATAAAACTTTTGTATTTATGTTCAGAGTATAAACGGAGAAAAAGTTTAATAAAAAATGTGCTAAAAATTAACTTCAGAAGTGAAGTTTCTCGGGTCGTCATTTTAACGAGCAGGTCGGAATTTGTGGCATGCATTAATGAATAGTGTATACAGTAATGGATTCATGAAAGGGAAAATAGGATATGTGATTAGGACCACAAATATGTGTATGTTTTAGTTTTATAGGTTCTACAATTTAAACTCCAGCAGGTGCAGTTTCTGAATGTGATGCAGTCTGTTATAATAAGTTTGACCCCTGTATCAATGGACCCAGCATCTAAGCCGTAGAATTTCTACTATGCTGTCTGCATGGAGAAATACATCAGCACTTGGGCAGCACGCATGAGGCATGAAACCAAGAAGCGTTAATATTCAAAATGAGTATTGCCGAGCAAAGGCGTTAACAGAGGAGATTAATTATCAGCTGCTAACTGGCAGTTCATTCTAATTAATCAGCCTTTAAGGATACATAATGAATCCCACGATTGTGTTTAAATACTGAGCCTTGTATTCATCACTCGGCGATTGCCTTTTTGTGTGTACCTGCACTGTTAGAAAGAAACGAGCTGAGTTACTGAGAGCTGTTTGGTTGCTAGTGAAGCCTGCCCTTTTGTTCCTATTTTTATACTGTATCTCTTTAATATAGAATTTTGAAAAACATCACGCTGCGTGAGTGCAGGACACTGTACCTTGGCACACCTGAAGACAGACTGTCCCAGTGGGAATTCACAACTCATTATTTATGGGTGGAAGGCTGAGGGCTCAAAATTACTGCCTCGTTGAGCGAGGACTGAATAATGGGAAGGGTTTTCTGAACTGCGGTTCACTGCTCAAACTTCACTGTTCCTCTCTCCTGTCTCCTATCTAATTTTCTGACTGCATAAAGACAAATTAGCTTTTTTTGTCAAATGCTTTTCTGGGAGAAGGAAATGTGGTTTGAAAGCTGCAACTATAATGGAGCATTCTGTAAGAATTAATCCGTGTTGCAATGAGTGGTACCGTGGAGTTAATATAGTGTTTTTAGATTGCTGTACATATCTTCATAGTAATCACACTTCACATAATAATAGCCCTATGAAGAAGGCAGATTAGTATCATCTGTAGCTAGGAAGGAACCAAGCTGAAAAGTGTTTGCCTGACTTGAAGCCACACGGTCAGTCTGTGAAAGCATTCAGACCAAAGCCTGCTTCCTGAGCCCACGATCAGCCCTTCAAAAACTGCCACCTCCTAACAGGCATCCTGTATGTGCAGTTGTCCAAACTGCCTGTGCTAGTAACTGGCCAGGACTTGGGTGGCAACCTGAGCACGGACCTGTGAGCACAGTTAGGAGCTGTGTCTCTGGGATGGAGACTGACCTGGGCTGCTCTCCTTGGGCAGCACTGACAAGGCCAATTAGGATACCTTAGGGACCGATTAACTACAGTGATGTAAACTGGGTGGTGCCACTTGCCGAACAGGCTCTCTGCCTCTGGTTTCTTGATACTGATATAGTCTAACACATGCCCCTACATCCTACTTCGTATGAGGTCGTTGCCTAGCACTCTACAACTTGAGATCAGTCTCTTACAGACAGGAGATAGAAATGGGTACCAGTATAGACTTGATACCAACTCCAGGTGCCAGTGGTTCATATGAAGAGTGTCACTGTTTCTGATGGTTCATCAACTGCTTGCATCATACCACAGCTCAACATTCTGGTTTACTTGCTTTACCTTTCCAGTTTATGTGTTTTATAGCTATACTCTGAATCTCTGTCCCATTTCCTCACGTGTGCACCGTGCACACCACTCCATCTGTCTGCTCTTCGATTGGAGACCTCAAGATTTTTCAGGATTCGTTGATTTGCTGCTGCCTCATTCCTGTGCTTGCTCGATCACAGCACCTTTCCTTAGAGGCATGCCCAGCTACCAAACTGCTAGAAACACTCTTCGCCTCCTAAAACAAAGAATCAACCTAGTAGCACTGAAACAGCGTCAGATGAAAGGATCTGAAAATTTCCTAGGCAAATGAAGATTTACTGTGGGACTCCATTTGAAAGGCAACAATGCCAATGTATGACCGAAAGCACTTCAAGTGCTTTGGCTAAGCTCCATAAACCACACTATAAAGGCAGTTAGTCTTTCACAGCATGACCTTCAAAGGTGCTTAAAGGGAATTTTTTTTCCTCCAGCAAAACAGGCCTTGACAGCAGAACTGCAAGTTTTCCTGTTGTGCATATTGTTGTATTCCAGGGATAATCACAGTTATCATTAATGTGTGTCTCAACCTGGAAGATAGGCCAGAACATCCAAGGATTAAAATGACGCACCTTGGGCGAGTGCCTTACAAATCCCTGTAAAAATTCACTGGAAATATGATTTAAGGAGCATTTTGACTTCAAAAGGTTCAGGTGACCTTCCAGCAGAGTTTTCTCAAGCAACAAAATACCTGATTTCCACTGAAATCTGTACGTTTACATGCCCAAATGCAGATAACAAGAAAAGTTTTAAATTCAAGAAACCAGATGCAGCTTTGCTACAGAGTTCCTAGAATTTTCATCTTTGTGTTCCATTATTCCACCTTTGAAAGAAATTCCATAAGTTTGACCTTGCGCATCAGGGTCACCCTGAATGTTGGCACCAAAAAAAAGTGCATTAACTTACACCTTCCAAAGCAAATTGTAAAAGTTGTTGACTATGGGCTTTTCTGGTTTGTTCTTTCTGTGTGCGTTTCAAGTTGCAGAATGTGCCTGTCAGACTACACTAAATGATTTTTTAATGTTCCCTTTCTAAAGAGATTTTTCTTTTTTCTGTAGAGCTGGGTAGCACAGGCTGTGTGCATTAACAAGGAGGATTAGCCCTGGTTCAGCCAAGATTTGTTAAGTGCAAAGACTTTTCTGCAATGCTGCTCGGAGCAGCCTGAGATGCTCTTAATCCTGATCACAAGCAACTGACACCATCAGTTAACTTAAGCTGCATCTATAGCGCTGAACTCCAGAGCACTTCAAACGTTGCTGACACACATCCTGAGGCTGTGGGATCATGTGGGGTCGGTCCATGTGCCTGTCCCTTCCTTCCCTGCACAAACCCTACCATCTGAGCAAGCAAAGCTGGTTATAGCCTGCATCAATACACACCGATGTTTCATTGAAATACCAGTATTTTGGGACAAATGTGCTGATGACAGGATATTTTGCTCAGAAGCCATAGTCATAGATGCATGTTGATGAGACAGGTAGTGGGATAATCTGTGACTGATTTTGGCTGGGAAGAAATGTTGACTGGCTAATCTCAGAGCACTGTTAAGAGCAAGGGTAGGCTTTCTCTTTTTTTTTCTAATTCTTTGGGTTTCTGTTCTCTTTAAGTGAATTAGGAAACGATGTGCACATTTTCTAAATTGTTCATCTAAGTCAATGCTGTGTGTTCCCCATCTTTTAACTTTATCAAATGCTTTCAGCCTCATTAAAAGTTGTTCTGTTTGTGCAGAGCATTCTTTCAGGTGATAAAAGTCTGCACTAATAAAGTCTCTTTTGTTATACTGGGTTGTTTTTTTTTTTAAGTTAAATTCAATATTGATCAGTCTCTGGTGCATAGAAGTATGCAGTCCAACACTGAAGAAATCTTCATATTCCTTATGACTACTGCTACTCTTATCTGCTACAAGCTGATAACATTCCTGGTGCAAACACACCTTTTCTTTCAGTTTTACTCTTCGGGTGTATTACAGGGATGAGTGAGAACTAATACACAAAGGCAGATCAGTTTGTGTTAGCATCAGATGTGTTCAACATATCATGTGTAACTTGCCTACAGCATGTATCGTTTTTGTACTCCAAATAAACAAATGTATTTTAGGCATCTTTGGCTGCTCAGCAGAAATACAATAAGCATTTTGTCTGCAACAGTAGTGATATACTCTATAGAATGAATTTTTCCTTTAAGCAAGGACAATGAGCAGAGTGTCTTGGGAAACAGGCTCTGATCAATAGAAGAAGTGGTTAATGCTTAGGATATAGCAAAGCTGTTTAGGTTGAGATGATCAGGAATCAACAGCTTGAGTGAACCCAAGCACTTTGCATCCTTGAAGAGGAGCTAGAGACTGATAAGGAGAGAACCTCCTGCCCCAGAAGGCCCAAAGGCTGGATGGTTGCCAAATTAGCATGAAGTCACCAAACATCTGCAGTAACTCAGGGGAAAGGTGAAAGTGCCAAGGGCAGATCATGACTACCAACTTACAGCCCACCAGTCCAATTCATGTCTCAGACCCAAAAGAGGGCAGAGGAAGTGAACTGTGCATGTGTGCTCATTCCCATGCTGGGCAAAGGATTAGTCTCTGGGTACTGCAGGGACCACCGACATGAGCTGTTGCCGCTATCTATCTGATACTCCAGCACGCACAGGAGGAATACTATTGAATGCTACCTACCTACACCAGTTCCAGAATTTTGGTGCGGCAATGTTTCTAGTTCCAAAACATCCCTGTGCCAACCTAAACCCCAAAAGAACAGCCTAACAACAGGTTTGCATCTGCATAGATATTGGCAGCAAGTCTAAGCTGTGCAGGCATACCAGTCTTACCTGGAGTACTGGACATGTGGCCATGATGCAATGGACTCAGCAAGTGAAGGCTGCAAAGCCCACCTAATTAGCTAGGTAAATAATTCAGCACAGAGTTGAGCACTGCTATGGGTACACTACCTGCAGGATTCCACCTTGCTTACTCACAAGAACTAGCCTGTGTATGCCCTGCAGGAGCTACACCCTGAGCCCATTATCTAGGAAGACTTCATGCCTCTTAGTCCATAGGATATGGCTTGAGTATTTCATCAGGTTGAATTGACAGTTTTGTTAAATGATGCCTAACTTCCTTAAATGAGAAATTCTGTAGCTTCAATGGCCAAGAATCAACCCTCTAAGACTGGGTTGATTCATCTCGGAACTGCAGCACTCCACTGTTTTTATTCCAGGCTGATTGCTCCTTGCAGAACACAGATATCTCAGCGAGACCTGATGGCCAGTAGCAGCAGTTACAAGCAATAAGTCTCTCAGTATTTGTCAGGTTGACTGGGCTACAGAAGTGCAGGACAGGTACCAAATCATGTGTAGCCTAAGCTGTGAAATACCTGATTATTGTATGACCGAGCCTTTTCTACACTGGGACAATGAATCGTCTCATGTAATTTAGGTGTTCAGAAATTGATTGTCTGTAGCTCTGGCAGTCTGACTTTACAGCCCATGGAGAGAAACAAGGAATGCTAAAGGATGAATCACCTCATCCTAACATAAGATGTCTAAGATGGGCAAGACAAATTGCCGTCCAGACATGGTTATTACAAATGGAGCCTCACGGGAACTCAAGTTAAGTACAGAAATCAAATGACTAGACCAGATGATTTCTACAATGGGTATCTCAGTTTTTAGCATCATCTCCAGTTCTACTCAAAACTGAAAGGCTAGTTGATGAGCAGCCTTATTGTCCATGGCAAGTTTCCCAGCCTATGATCCACAGAACAGCAATATTTTGTAAAAGCTAAACCTTCAAAAAGCAGTACTGAGTTAATTTTACTCGATCTGCTTCTGGCAATGTTCAGTGAAAGCAAGGGATGAAGTCCACAGCAGACAAGTGCTACCTGATTTCTCAGGCTGAGATCTCTGTGGAGAGTGGATTTTGTGTAGGTCTTGGGCTTGCTGCAGCCACAGGGGCAATTATGGCCCATAAATGCCCAACATGAGTCTTCCTACTCACCGCTGATTTTCAATTGTCTCCAGAAACCATAGCTCAGACACCTCTGTGTACCTAGAGACTAGAATGTAATGTGGCAGTTACATCTGAAGAGGAGCTAAGCAAATCCAGTAGTGCTTAAAATGGTCATATATTCAGAAAGCACGAGTCGCAATGATCTCAGACCATCTCAGATATGATACTGCTGCCACAGCTGCATAATGCTCATGAGTGGGAACAGAAAGATACCTCAAGGGGAAGTGATCCTCCACAGATGTGAAGAACAATGGGAATGTTAAAGTGAAAAATAATTTACCAGACCTGTATCAGTTTTCTAACTTCATCATCATCTTAAAATACATAGTATTTAAAGTAACATGAAACAGCAGGAAGATTAACTCCTGATGTCAAGAGAGAAAAGTTATTTCTGGCAGGATTTAATGGATATGCTGTATCACATGGAAACTTCTTCCAGCTAGCTAGAAATAAAACCACATACAGACACTAAGGGTCCAATCATGTAACAGACCCAAATCAAGGGACAACAGGAAATTCAGTTATCCTAAAGCCCCGTATTGTTGTTCCCAATTATTCTAAGACCCTTGCAACACTGCAAGATTATTACTTATGTATCTAATGGCAACAAGAAGCATGCTGGCCTCTCTTCGTAGAGATGAGACATGACCTCAGCTTGAAAACCAGCCTTATGGTTAAGTGCTACACTTAAGTAAGTGTACAACATGAGTGGAGCCAAGGGTTTCAAGTGGTTACACTTAGCTAGCACTGCATGTAAACACTTCAATGTATTAAGGGCTAACTTGACACGTAAGAATTTTAGCAAAATCAAAGTTAAAAACTAGGAACAATGAGACAAAATGAACGAGAAGACAGTCAACCATGCTTAACCATCCCTACCAGGAAGCTGGAAGAACACACAGCTGAAATGTTTACACTGAAAATGTTTACACTGAAAAAAATTAATTGCCAGGTTAATTTGAGAAAGGAGACAGGAGTAGCTTTGCAAGCCTGCTAAGGAGCGTCTCCCAGGGCCAGGAGCCACTTGCTGGGTGGCTGAAGGAGAACCAGTCTGACGGGACCCTGGAGTCAGTGGAGAGAGGAGAAAAGCTGCATATGTGTTTTGGGACAGGAGTGTCATAGGAAAACTATACGTTGCAATGGCAATACAATCTATCCAGGCACTCACAAGAGTTTAGAAAGGCTTGGATAGAATGGTGTCACCGTCTGTGTCTTGGCAGAAGTCAGATTGCAGCCTGCAGCGGGACTTGAGCAAGTCAAGCACCACTGAGTGCACCAGGGGCAGACTTGCGTACCCCCAACCAACACAATACGAGGTTTCCAAGAAACTGAGAAGCGGGTCTAACTGTGGGAATCCCGATGAGACTCTCAGCTCTGAAGAGCAGGACTAAACGGGACCCAGACCCAAACCACAGTCAAACAAATCGTCTAGCCTCCACCTCGTTGTTCCCCTGGAAACGCTGCTTGGGCGAGCACGGCCGGTGCCGGGGAGAGCCGTGTGCCCTCGGCGCGGCAGGTGGGGCCGTTCCGCCGCTCCATCCCAAGGTGGGAGCGCGGGTACCCGCCGCTCCCCGCCCCGGCAGCTGCTCCTCACCCGCCGCGAGCAACAGGTCTGTGCCCACCTCCCTCCCTCCTCCTTTCTTTCCTCTCTCTCTGTGCCTGTGCGTGTGTGTGTGTGTGT
>WBNH01003215.1:0-14779 GCA_013401255.1 Urocolius indicus | reverse complement strand
GTGTGTGTGTGTGCGTGTGTGTGTGTCTCAGGCAAACAAAGGGGCTGAGCGCCGCTCCGCGCCCCCTCCACGCTGCAGCCGCCCGGCCCCCTCCGCCAGCCCAGCCCCTGCGCTTCAGCCATTTGCATTGCCTGGNGGCGGAGCGGAGCGGAGGGAGCCTGTCCATAGCTACGCAGGTCTTCGCTGCCCGTGGCCGAAGGTAAGTCAGTCCCCGCCTGCCCGCCCCGCCGGGAGGACATCGGGGAGGAGGCGCGGCAGCCGCGGTCCGGGATGGGGGGGGGGTCGGGCACGTTTATGGGGCCGGGGCGCAACCACGAATCCACAGACGTGCCCGATCCCCCGTCCGGGGCCGGCGCCACCGCGGAGCCTCCGGCGTGGAGCGGTGCCGGTATCTGCCGATGGCTGAGGCAGAAACGGCGGCGCGAAGGGAAGGCAGCCCCGGGCGGCGGGGGTGAGGCACCGTCAGGTTTAATCGTGCTTTTGCTCATCCCCTCAAATCTCCCTTAATCCACCTCCCCTGGGCAGGAGGGAGGCCGGGCACACATCCCTATATCCCTTCTCCATATGTCGCAGCGGAGCCAGGCGTGATGCCTGAGTATTGCTTTTCTTCTTCGTTTCCCCCCTTTTTGTTTTTTTTTTCCTTTTAATCCTGCTGACCTATTAAAAATCCAAATGACTCGTTACACTGACGTTTAGGGGTGTGCAACAGCAGCAGATCGCTTCCCGCTATAAATTCTTCATGGCGTGCATCCCCATCCTGCTTGAAAGCACACGAGTGGTGCAAGCCCTAGGCGTACAGACTCGTGCACGGTATTGCAGGGTGGAAGGTACCTGAAGAAGAAAGTTCTACTGACTTTTGCTTGTCCAGAGCCAGTAGGTTTTTATGTCTGGTCCCAAAAAGCTGTCTCCCAAACCCAAAGTTACATGTAGTGCAGAAAATGATAGTATTAAATCCTATAGCCAACTTTTTTCACCCATCAAGGAAAAATAAGACCCTCCAGATATAATATTCTGTAAAACTTTTCCACGGCAATTAAAAGGAACAATAGAGAACCAAAACAAAAAGCTGCAAAAAAAAGTAGGGCAATAAAAAATAGAATAGCAGTAAAATAGAACAGCCTTTTTCGGTGATCTTAGAAGCTGAAGAGCTCCTCTGTTTTTCAGAGGCTTAACTATCTGCCTCCCAAGAAGGAATTAAATTGAATGGTTATGGAAAAATAGTAATTAAATTGTCACCAAAATTGACAAAGCAATATTTACTCTCCTGTTTAACTGTCTGGCCCATCCTGCCTGTTCTGCATTCTCCTCATCCCAGGGCCCATCACACAGCATTTATTCATTCTTTAATTAGGACATCCAGTGCACGCCAGTGGGGTCCTCCGGTCATCCACTGCTAATGGCACTGTCTGAGGGGAACCTGCCAAAGAGCTGAGGACTGGTCCCTTGCCTTCCCCTGCACTCCCCAACTCTGCAGGGACTCACTCCTGGCATTCTTGGATGGTGACGCTCTCAGGATCTAGCGTATGCAGGACTGTGCATTGCTAATATGAAAAGAGTGAAATGCTGAATAGCTTCCTTCTATGAATGCTTTGCTTGAATCGCTTGTCAGTGTAAGAAATAGTCCAAATAGGTAGATAGATTTGAAATGTCAATAAATATTAGACTACCTTTATTTGGCAGGAGCATTCAATGAAAGCCACTAACTGGCTTTACTGTAGTAAAGCAGGATTATAGTATTTAGGGTTGGCGTAGGTTACTGTAGAGACAGTGCAGTGGCTACATGGCTGGATCCAGATCCTGCTTTACGGGGGATTTTGGCATCCTGTAGTGTCCTGTTGCAAGAGGATATTAGGGGCAGCTGACTGCTGAAAAAGAGTATAATAAAACATGAAAGGAAATCCTGCAATTTCTTTTAAAGTGGAATGAAACTTTTTTGTTCTATTTTTGTTTGGTTTTGTTTTGTGAGATCCTGTATAGATTTTGCAGAGATTTTGATGTTTTTACCCACTGAGATTCTGCAGCATTGCATTTAGGAGGCCATTTCTTTCCTCTGATTAGAAGCTGAGAAATCAAATTTTGTACCACTTCACATCCTTGGAAATACTTATTTTAAACATGAGTTTATTTTCATTCTGATTTATCTTGTTAGACTTCTTGACACATGGCAATTTCATGTCTGCTGTTTTACTTTTCAACTGAATCGTTGTAATCTGCTCTTTCTGCTTCATCTTTGGTCTCAGCATTGTTTTGTCAGAGAGCAGACATGATTAGTTCATGTCATTGAAGATGAATTACTTGGGAGCAGTTTAGGATTTGACAACCAGTTTAACCTGACCTATGACTGAGCTGTCACTGAGCAGGAAGGGACCCTGCTCCTTCCCTAGCCTAGGCCATAAGTACCTGCTTGCTTCCTTGTGCCAGCGCATGTAACCACGTGACAATACAGTGAATGGATAGAGATTTTGCCTTCCTCCTGCAGTTAATTAAGCAAACAGTTTACGTACCTAGTTGTTG
Organism: Urocolius indicus; assembly: GCA_013401255.1. Lineage (NCBI taxonomy): Eukaryota > Metazoa > Chordata > Aves > Coliiformes > Coliidae > Urocolius > Urocolius indicus. The sequence continues at coordinate 12,265 of WBNH01003215.1, read as the reverse complement.
GTGTTACTAGTGTGGCTGGCTCTGTGACCAGAGTGTTTAAATCCATGTGTAACTGCAGGATCGGGACCATACCTGCTGTGTTTTCCTTGGATGGTGTTGACAATTCTGTAGCCTTTTTTTTTTTTTTAATGTCCTCATCCAAAAAAGCTCCTTGGATGCTAACCTGCAGTTTTTGTCCTTGACAGAATTACAAGACTGGGTCAGTATTGTGTGTGGGTGATTGAGTGTTAATGCAAAAAAAAAAAGAGTTGGCTAGGTCCTTTGTTCTGCACTGCAGGTTTGGTATTCCCCAGTTTCTTATACCTCATCAGCAAGCACGGCAGGAATTCGTGAGCAGTTAAGTCAGTTTGTTTCATGTGAAACAAGCTGAAAAAAAAAAAAAAAAAAAAAATCCAGGAATTCTACAGATTTTGCACTGTACGTCAGAGGAAGAAGAATATGCTTTTCAGGTGTGATGTTTCACGAGCTGCCATTGCTATGCCTCCGACTAAAACAGACAGGCTGATGGCCCTTTTTAATTCACTCGGAAGCACGCCAGAAACTGACTGCAACCTTCCCATACAAATCCATGTAAGTTGGACAAGCAGCTTCCATGCTGTTATGCTGTCTGTCACAACATGATTTGCATTAATTAATAGCATTGACATTATTTTATGTGTACATACTCACAGATTAGCACAAGCTGTTTGGTTTTCCTCTGTACACCAATTCCTTCAGGAGATTTTAAGGAGCAGAGTAAGCATTGCATGTGGATCTCTGACTGCTGGGATGCTCCTGGCCTTCTGAATCATTTCAGACTATCAACCTGTGAGAGATCATAGAATCATAGATCACAGGGTTGGAAGGGACCTTTAGAGATCATCTAGTCCAACCCCACTGCAGAAGCAAGTTCACCTAGATCAGGTCGCATAGGAACATGTCCAGGTGGGTCTTGAAGACCTCCAAGGAAGGAGATTCCACAATCCCTCTGGGCAGCCTGTTCCACTGCTCCCTCACCCTCACAATGAAATAGATTTTTTCTTATATTTAAATAGAACTTTTTGTGTTCCAGCTTCTTCCCATTACCCCTTGTCCTGTTGCTAGATGCCATAGAAAAAAGGGATGTCCCAACCTCCTGACACTCACCATTTAGACTACATATTTTTTTTTCTTTTATTGGAAGCAGTTCTGCTTTCCTCCCTCCCTCCCTCTCTTGCAAGTAAATCTGAAGACCAAGGCCTAAGCTCTGGAGATAAACTGTTATTTCTGCAACCTATATTTTAAAATGTTAGTTGTTAGGAATCAAAAGCCAACTCTTTGTTATGGGAATGGCACGCAAACAACAAACGTTCTGATTCTGTCAGTCAAAGACAAATCTCTTCATGGGAGAGCTCTGCTCTTATCCTGCAGCCTTTCATCTCTACTGCAGCTCCCCCCATTGCCTCAGTTCAAAAAGAGCTACTGTACACATTTGTGCGTTTGGTGTAGGAAATGCAGATGCTCATGGAGTTAATGGGAATTTTCTCTTGACAACAATGGGGATGGGATTTAAAGTGATGTCAAATTCTGGCTTTATCAGAAAGCTCTGTGAAACTTAGGTGGAAGTTTAAAGCTGCAGGCTACTAGCACAAGCCTCATTCTTTCCTTTAAAGCCGTGGAAGTGGGCAGCACACAGACAACATATTTCTTATTTAATAGCAACTGATAACAGAGACCTAAGGGAGTTTGCTTTTCACAGCAGATGCAGAAACAGCAAAGTAAATGCCATTTGAGTGTATTGTCATGTGAGTTTTACAGTTATTCGGTGCCATGCATCCCAAGAAGTTTTACACTGTGATATAGAAAAAGGAGGGCAAATGTATACTGTTCATAGAGGAAAATTCACTGGTGCTGCTTCTCATTAGTCAGAGTGAGGTCTATTGCACTATTTGAACTGTAAACTAGGACTCATGAATCTGTGCATCTTCTTACACCTCCCAGATCATAACCATTAAACCAAACACCTCTCTGCCTCGCATCCTGATTTAAAGGTATTAGTTCTTATTCCAGGTCCTAACTCTTCAACTATGCCCAGATTGCTACCTAATAAATGCAAGAACAGCACGGTGATGGTGGCACATGATGCAAAGTTAACTGCATGCATTAACAAGCCTTTATCCCTTAGCACTTGAAAAGGAGACTTTTGAATCATAGTCAGGCATGCTACAGTCTTTACTTCTCTACGTCAGAAAGTCCAAAAGCAGACAGGACAGTCCTAAGCTGGCTGTAATCATCTTTACCCTTCACAACTGTGCTGCCAGTCTGCATGTCTCTTCAGAAAGAGCATAGATCGGTTTTGGGAAACAGAATGCTGCTAAGCCAGCAGATGTAAAAAGTTGAGCAGGCAAAAAAAAAAAATGAAGTCCAAAGGGAAAAGCAGCATGTGTATTTCTTCAAGGTATCCAGGATGATCCATTTGACACCTAATTTTCCATCAAGGTCATTGGCCAAAACAGAGAAACCATATAAATGTGAGAAGGATGATTTGAGCAGAACAATGCTTTGACCTAATTCAGACAGAAGTTATTGGCCTGGTAAAGGAGTAAAATTCTTTGGCCTGTTCTTGCAGGAATAATATTACATAACTCGGCAATCTTTTCTGTCCTTTAAATTCAGGCATCTTAACTGTTACCCATCTCCTCCGTTAAATGGGAAAAAGAAAAAAAAAAAGAGAGATATCGAGAGATATTGAACTGTTTGCACTAAACTCTAAATTTAAAAGTCGAGTATAGCCAGAGAAATCAGTGCAGCCAGAAAGCCTTTGACTGACTGAAGGGTGACCTCATTAATGTTTACAACTATGTAAAACGGTGAGTGTCAAGAGGATGGGACCAGACTATTTGTTCTGAATGATATCCAGTGATAGGACGAGGGCCAATGGATACAAGCTGGAACATAAGAGGGAGGTGCCAAGGAAAAACTTCTTCGCTATGAGGATGACAGAGCACTGGACAGGCTGCCCAGACAAGTTGTGGAGTCTCCTTCTCTGGCAACATTCAAACCCACCTGGACGAGTTCCTGTGTGACCAACTCTAAGTGGTCCTGCTCTGACAGGAGTTTGGACTAGATGATCTTTTGAGGTCCCTTCCAGCCCTTGAGATTCTGTGACTCTGTGAACACCCATGTTCAGCATATGAAATTCTCATTACAGTAAAAAATGTTCCACATCCAATGCAGAAAGTGTCAGGCCTTGGAAATAAGACTATTCTAATAGAAACCGGTTTTATTTCTATCTCAGAACAGCCAGCAACTGTTACCTTCTAGTAATACAAACAGCATGCATTTCACTCAATTTTCTCTCCTTCCCCTGTTCAGTTCCAATGACCACATGGAGTACTCAGTTGTTTTGTTAAACCCTCAGTTACACAGTTGCTGCTAAAAACATTCGCATTGCTTGGTGCAATCTGTGCTGACATCCGCCAGGTATTTCTGATAGTAAAATCTTGCCACAAAAGTATCTGTGACTCTAGGAGAATGTGTTTCTGCTTTGAGATCAGCTAAAGTCTTTTCCAGTCTTAGAAGCTGAAGTGGCTTAGACTTCCAGACAGTAAAACTGAGCCCTGCTCCACCATCGGCAGTGGGAAGAAGTGTGGAAACTTCCATTTTGTCAGGGAACAGAACCGACAATTCTTTTTTCTCCGCTTCAGTAATATTATTTATTCTTTCTGTGAAAAGGAACACAGCTTTAGTCTGAAGGAGAGTAACCTTCCTCTCATAGTCCTGATGGTTTGGGCATCAATTGACATTCATGGTTTTTAACCTTGTCAGACAAAGAAAGGAGCAGCAGCAAGTTTCTCCCAGGGCTTAGTCAGAGCTCTTAAGAGTTGCAGAGAAACGTGAAGTAGCAGCAAGAGTCAGTACTGCTATCTTTTGAAACAATTTAGGTTTATTTTGGAGAGAGTTCTTGACTAAGGCACTCAAAGCAAGAGCACCTCCTGATCACACAAGGTAAGCACTTCATCACCATAGTCTTTGATATTTTTCTGCCACTTAGCCCTTGGTCACTCTCATATGTGATTTTTTTGAGGGTCCCAGACAACTGGCATCTAACTGCACCCACGTGATGCATATGGGTACAGAACCTGTCCATGTGTTCCAGATTCCGTTCCAGGAGCTGGTTACAGGTAGATCAGCAGTGCTCTATAGCTCAGACACACAACATCTGTCTCTGCCCTTGCAGGAAAACTGGGAGGTGCATCCCACCCACAGACCAGCTCTGTGTAGGAAAATGGCCTCAGGCCTCTCTCCACCTTGGCCTGATTTCCATGAAATAATACATAAGTCAGACTCCCGTGAGTTACTTAATGAGTTCACAGTCACAGACCCATGAGCTAACTCTACCAACAGCTCTTCTGTCATGGCAGAGGGAAGTCTGTGCAAGCTAATTCATTTCCTCCTTTCAGATTACAGCTGTAATGCTGCAGGTTTTATTTTGCCATCTGATCTGGCTGTTTTAGGCCTTATATCTGCTTCATTGCCAACTGTCAGACAAAATTGCCCTCCAAGCCAGCCTTTGCCATGTTTAACACTGTAGCACATCTCTTCATCTTTGAATTCAGTCCAAAGCCTGTGTAGAAATTCTAGACATGTCTGCAGAAACCTGAAACTGTTTTGTGTATCTAACTAGATGTAGTATAATCTGTAGATGCAGCTGTAATGACTGTAAACCTTAAGTTTTAAAAACTATCTGGGCAAAGAAACAACATATGATTCCCAAAAATGAGAAGAGTGCTTGGAGGACCTCTGCCTTTCTAAGCATTGCTTGCTGAATTTGTGAAGAAATCAGTGAGCTTACTCAGCCTTTTAAAGTGAGGCTTTTTTATCTTGAAGTACTTGAATCAGAGTTTGTCTGGAAGAAAAAGTGTTTTCATTATTCTCTCCTCTAGAAGTTTTCCTTTTACTTTTTTTCTTTTCTTGGGCATAAGTCTCAGAAGAATGAGACTTTGTTGGCTTTCCTTTGAAACCTTTTGTTACTTATCAAATTCTGTCTTTCTCAAGCACAACAGTGACATACTTGAGCAGATTTCTGGTGCTTTGAGCTCTTCAATCTATATGTCTTTTCCATAACAATACTTAAAGCAAAAAAAGTTATCTTAAAACTTCTTTCATTTTATGAAAATCTACCTGAAGAAATCTGCTCATTTCCTTGACTTGGCTTCTCAGTGGATGTTATCCTCCTCCTTTATTAGTACCAGCATTGCCAAAGTACTCTCAAAGACTTTGGACATGTTTGCAATTATTTATTTGTTGACAACACTATTTAATGCTGAAAAGCATTTCTGCAATCAACATTACAGCAGCTGAACACACTAATGCCCAAACAAGGCTTTTAATCATCACAAGCTGATGCTTTGCTTGATGTCAGTGCTCCTGCTGTATGGCATTTTTCGGAACTTAAGGTCAGAAAGGTTCACCAGATTGACTAGTCTTCTCCTGTCAAATTTCATTTCCTCTGGACTCCCAAGTGCTTCCCCGAGGCACGCACTCCACATCTCCTTCATCACATCAGAGTAAAGGTCTTCTCATGTCAGATCAAATGTCTGCCTAGCCCAGCATCCCGTCTCCCACGTGGAACATAATCCAGTATGGAAAGAAGCATGTAGCAGGGTAAAAATGTGTATTTCTCCATGGGATATTACTTTATTTTTGAATATTAATACTCTGCCAATTTTCCATGTCAGTACTCTCCTAAGCTGGGTGCAGTTTTAGTGTTTAGTATGTATTTGGTCACCTTCAGTAGATTTCCTTTCTTTAAGCCCATTCTTCACTCTCCCCATCAACTCATGTGAACTTTAATTATCCACAACATGCTGTGGTAGTCTTCCCCTCCGCCCTCCCCCTTACTAGTGTAAACATTTGGCTTTGTTTATGTTTCCACCCCGTGATTTGTTTAGGGCTTTCTCCATCAGCCTAAGAAGGCCATCGGTATGCAGAATTTTCATGTGCTTACACTTGTGCACAGTCATCAAGTCACAGAGCAAACATACCAAGCCCTGAACAAGTGCTAGCACTGCATTTCTCAGGCTGACTAAGGCTTGTGCTACCTGTTCTCCAAGCCACTAGTGCAAGTCACCTCTCTACAAAGCTATGGAAGTGTGACCGTGAAGTGATGTTTAAGCTAGGTATCACCTTTTTGCTTGGGAGTTCGCTCAAGACTGGTGTACACTGTGTGGAGACAGCCTAAGCTCATGTCTGGTTGCAGAGTGCTGTTGTGAGTCTCACTGAAATGTTTCTCTACAGCTCTTAAGTAACTTGGTGCTTTTCTCTGCTCTCCCAAGTTTTTAAATACTACTTCCAAAATGTAAAGCCTGGAATATCCATCCGTCCGTCCGTCCATCCATCCATCCATCCATCCATCCTGTTCCACTGCAAAGCTACTAATGCTGTAGATGAAAGGTAGCCTTTTCCCTACTCTTAATTTCCCTGAATACCCACTCAAGGACTGTGTTCATCCTTTCATTTGTAGCACCATGCTGGTGCATTATGTACAGCTGTTCCTCAAACATAGTGTTGGCTGTGTCCAGGTGCAATGAAAGTAACCAAACTTCAGGTTATCATCACAGACACGACCTCATGCTCTCACCTTATATCTAGGACTGTAATTCCAAGGCCATGTCTGGAAGGAGCAGCACTTTTCCGTTGTAAGTTTTGTTCTGTGCAGTATGGTAGTGCCGAGCCATTCTCTCCTGATCTGTGATTAGTGATGAAGACATCATGTTAGCCCTGACATTTTCCCAAAAGGTATTGCAATCATTGTTTCTGACTGTTCTGGATTGTTTTAACAGTTTTGTTAGACTTGCTTTATTCTAAGAGATAGTGAAGAGGGTTTGCACTCAACCTTTGCTAGCTTTTGCTTTTGTGGGAGTGTTCTTTCTTTTTTTTTGGTGTGAGAACTCTTGAGAGACACTGCTCCTCCCTAACTACTTCTTAAGAGTCTAAACTGGAAGGCGCTCAGAAAAGATAGTTTCCTTTTTAGAGAATGTTTATCTCTATGGATATCACTGTTAGGAAACTTTTTCTCTGGTCATGAGGACAGTTTAGAACTTGTATATTTTTAGTTTAGATTTGCTAGCTGTAATATGATTTCATCAGGCTTTTGATAATATTTTTGTTACTACTTATTTCCTCTCTCTCTTCCTCTCTGCCCAGACACACACAGCCATTTCTACCTCTGGCTTTCTGATGAGGAACTGCTGCCCACATGTTTCTTGTGTGGTCTGTAATCATAAGCTGCGTTTCTTAAATGTTAACTTTTATTTATAGTTGTATGAAAATTTTGCAGTTATGAGATTAAAGCATCCATATCTCCACAATTAAAGCACCTTGAGAAATCAGAAGGAAGCTTCACGGGCAACTTGAGTGTGGGTGCAATACTACAAAAGACATACATTCAGTAGGCAGGGCAAGACACTACAGTTGTATTGTATCCCCAATTTTGAGCACTCCTAGTTTTAAAAAAAGGAAATAAAAAGGTTTTCTTCCTATAATTTTTCTTAAAGAGGGGCACTGAAAGACAATATTTTGTTTTGTTTTGGTTTTTTTTTTTCTTACAAGCAGAAGGTTAAACAAGCAGCTAACACCTGGAGTTTAAACCTGTAACACAATGCAAGATTTCAAGCGCTTCAAGCCCTTTCGGGGAAATGGCATCTCTATGCTGCAGATGTTTTCCCCAGGTACAAAGAGACCATTTTCTCCCCAAATTTCACAGATCTGTGAAACGGACCATTTTCATAAGTATGCAAACCTCTCTGCACTTGACTCTGCCCTCTGGATGATTATGCCTTCTGGGCTGAGCTGGATATCTTCACTCTGGCCAGTTCTACTTTTAACAGTCATCTCTCAGTTTTTAAAATAAATACATGGGATGTTTTCTCTCTTTTGATGATCTTGCCTCTTTGGAGTCCTTAATCATCTCAATCAGATGACGCCCCTCTCCCGAGGGAATTCTCTACTAGGGTAAAATTTGGCAGTCCAACTTATTACAAACGCATTTCCTGGACTAAGGTGGAGCAGAATGGCATTGTGTCAGTTCTGAGCTGGGGTAGCGTCTCTTGGGGAGCGTAGCCTGCTTATGTAAATTGAAGTTGCTCATGGTAGGGAAAGCACTGCTTTTATTTACCCTGAGACTGAGTCAGATCAGTTTCCATTTGTGAACTGGAGAGCAATAACCCGATTCCTCTCACATGTGCATATTCCCCAGAGAAAGTGGGTCTTGCTAGAAGACAGGGTTTGGATCAGAGGTTATTGGCAGTGCATTAAAATAAAATAGAAAGAGAACAATGAAAAACAAGCATTTAATTGGATTTTATCAGAAGAACTGCCAAATGAATACAGTGCCAGGAAACCTAACCTGCAGCTCTTTTCATTACAGTTCCTCTGTCAGAAAAAGCTATGCCTTCTTATCTGTGCTGTGACTCGAGCAATGTCTCGCAGCATCTGAGGTTGGGGGCACACATCCAAGATATTCTAACTGTGTCATTGCCAAGACTGTAAATACAGTTCATGTTTGTTGGCAGTTCCTCTGTCCATTAGCATTACATCATCCTTAGACCAAACCCATGATAATGAAAACAATTTCAGTCTAAGTAGTTTAGCTTCTGACTTAAAAGTCCCCAGTATAAAAGGTGACATCAGTCCACAGGTGCCGTGTACTGTGAATGGCTTGCTTCCTTTTCCACTACCTGTCCTGTTTGTGAGTTTGAAAAAGTGCTAAAGCCAAGGTTGTTTTAAGCCAAGAGAGATCTAGGAGCTCCGATCCTTTTGAATCAGCACAGATATCAAGTATCTTCTGTAAGTTTTGGATATTCTGTGTCACCAGAACAGGAGTACAACTCTTTGATTGCTGTAGATAAGGGAAGAATGAAGGAGTTAAGTATTTTTCCATCAGCCCCTTTCAGTTTATTCCTGTTATATACTAAGTCCATGACCTTTTAACTCAGATCAGACTTATTGCTCAATAATGGGAAGGTTCCAGAACTTCTCTGAATTGCTTTTTTCAGCTTCATCTTTGCATAATTCCTATACTTTGTTTTCAGCTAGGCAAAGGTTCTCAGATGGCCGGAGCAGTCATTGCTATGTCATTGGCAACGTCCTCCAAACTCTCCTTTAGCTTTTTTAGGTCTTCAGCTTCCGTGTGGACTTCCTTATTGCCTAAATTACAGATGATACTTTGATTCAAGTCCTCCTTTGTGCCCAGTATGAATTTCAACATACCTTTGGTAGTTAGCTTTCAATATACCAGAAAATTTGTGACCTGATCTAGGTGGACCTGCTTCTGCAGAGGAGTTGGACTAGATGATCTCTAAAGGTCCCTTCCAACCCCTACCATTCTGATATTCTATAATTTTCTTCAGAATCCTGCTGCTGGCCATAAGCAAGCTGTACCACCAGTCCTTCCTTCTTCCTCCTTGTGGTTCCTCAAAGGATGTTAGCACTGGTGTTTGTTAGGACTATGGTGGGTGACAGCTTCTTTCTCAATAATATTTCAGTGTTAAGTAAAGCTTCTAAGCCCAAGCATATAACGGAGTATGGGAAAAGGTATGATTACTGTGCTAGAGGAGGATCTTACCTATTCTGTTTTCATTTGCCAAGGAAGTTGGAAAGATCCCCTTTTCCAGATGCTGTTTTTAACAACTTTGAATATTCTAATTGGTGGTTTTCTTTTGAGAGGTACTGCATTAAGTACATTTTACCATACAGAGATATTATTGGTATTACTGTTACTGTTTTGGACTTGTTACATTTAGACACCCCCACATTTTATTTTTGGCAGCTTTCTCCTTCATTCTTCCTTGATAATTTCACTTGCGAAGTCAAGCAGTAGATTTGAGAGTTTCCAACTATCTGAAGTTACTCATTCTTCCTTGTAGAGAAGGAACATAAGCAGGAGAAGTTAGAAGTGGTCTCAGAAGTGAAGTGTGTCTGGATCCAGGAAAGATCACGATTTTGAGAGCACAGGGGAAAGTATAGTCACGGTTTTCAAATGTTCACGATAGAGGAGCTCAAGCTGTGCAGAACTGTAACAAGATAGCAATTGAATATTGGAGCACTCAGCCAAAGAAAAGAGCAGAGGAGACACAAAATGTTTCAATTACCTACATTACAAATGATATGCTGCTAGCACTTTTCTGAATATAAAAGTACATCTGAGCTTCACATTCTAAGTCGTTTTCTAACAATATTGGTTTGACCTTTGTCATTTCACCAGTGTCAGTTACAGTAGCCACTCTCGAACACAGCTGGTCATCAGGGCTCTGGAAGGCCTGGAGCAGAAGTAGGTTAATCTCAATGTCTACAGCATAATAAATCAGAATACAAAATGGCCACAGCGTAAATTCAGTACTGTGGAGACTCACTGAAACCCAAAATCACATCAACAGGGATGCTGCCTGGTTTAAGTTATCAATGAATCAATGTATCTTCTACAGACACACCGCGTGTACACACACATCACCACATTTCTGGCCTAGTTACAGCTGCAGAAAAGTGAGTAAAACCTAAGCTAAGGAATTTGTGTCTGGACCTCGGGAAGTTTGACACTAAAGCTATCCAAAATTTATAAAATATCAGAGAGAGTTGCTAAATGCTAGATTTTTAAACACCTACATAAGAAACACAAAGTTTGTGAAATCTACTCATTTCCGAATGCTGTTGCGACCTCAGTATGGTCTCCAAGGCTCAAATATCCAGGAATCAAAGCTCAGTATTGATTTGTTGTTGAACTGAATGTGATGAAATGAAGTAGAAAGTCCTTCACAGGGCAAGTGCTCAAAATAAAAGCCTGTAAGAGAAGACTGATACTATCATTTGAGTGAAGTTCGCTTGCGTGAGTATGGGCTTCTGGGTTCCATGTTCATGTCAGGAGTTTCCAGACGCTGTCTCCTGTGAAACTTTCCTAATGGAAGTTATGCTTTCGTTAAAAAAAAAAAAAAGTTTGATTTTCCTAATATAGGGCAAATAAATAAACTCTGCCGGAAGGAAGTTACAAAGTGTATTTTACATAGACATGAGTGTTCCTTGTGAAAAAACTTGCCATTGGGGATTTTAATGGAAATTAATAACCTCTTTAGCAGCAGTGCTGCAGATACTTATTAAATGAAATTAAGTACCTTTGGACAATTTTCATGCATCATTCATCAAAACTGAAACCGAGCCTGGGAAATTCATAAAGAAACACGAGGGAAACAAACAGTGCTTTCTTAAATTCTAAAAACTATGTTTGTGGAATAGAAGATGCAGCTGGGTGGTGACTGTGCTGACAGGGACTAACCTACTTACAGCCATGGCCTGTAGGCTGTCATTTTCCCAGAAGAAACTTCGTGTTCTAATTATCCATTGTGATTTTTGCTCGCTTCTGCTTTTTGTTAACAGAAGCCATAAATCTTTCAGACATGAACGGGTCCCTACCAAGTCAGATCCATACACGTCAGATGGCATTTGTCACAACAACACAGAATCCTTTGGCGTGTTTTGTAAACAATTAGAGTCTATCAGCGTGCTTCTGGTCACTTTTAAGGAAACATAACTCTGAGACGCCCAAACCTCTGAGTGAACTGAGAGAATATCGATTTTAAAATTAACTGACAATTTACACTTTCTTTTAAACAGGAGGAAAGCGTGTGAGGAGCAGTGATACGAAGAAACCTTCTCCGAGGTCTTGTGAAGGAACACTTGCCTAGAGGGGAATCTCCTTCCAGAACAGATCGCAACCACTGGAATAGCTGAGCAAGGTGAATAAACTACGATAGGAGAATCCCGAGTACGTGCCTTGAAAGGACATTATTGCTCATGGCCCAGCACAGCACAGGGACCAGTTGTCATAAGCGGGAAGCAGGGTGTGCAAACCGCTTCACGTTTTGCACAGCATCAGGAAAAGCAGAACTGTTTTCAGGCGGCAGAGGTGCGCATGGGGATGTTCCTCCCCCCCCACCAGCAGAAAGGGGTCAGGTTTTCGGGGGGGGATATGCTATCGCGGTTCGCCCGGGGCAGCGGGAGGCGGCAGCAGGATCCTCCAGGGAAAGGGGAAGCGCGGGTTTGTGCGCTGGGAGCGGGTCGAGCCCCGGCGGCGGGAGCGGCGGCTCTGGGAAAGAGGCCGGCGGAGGAGGGGGCGGGCGGCGAAGGGGGCGCGCGGTCCGGCCGCGGGAAGCTGAGCGCTCTCCGGTGTCCCCGCAGGTGATGGCCGTTCCGCTGCTGCCCGGAGCCCTCCGCAGCGGCGCGGCGCGGCGCCGGCGCAGGTAGCGCGGCTCCA
>WBNH01003214.1:0-156349 GCA_013401255.1 Urocolius indicus | reverse complement strand
TTATTTTCCCTTCTTTTATCCTTATGTACTGGATAAGTTTGTTTTTTTTTTAATTAATGTTTATGGCTTTTGGCGTTCTCTCAGTAGATCAATAGCATCATGTGGCTTTTAACATTATTTCTGGGAAAGCTGCTGACACTTTCAGGACATTTTGAGGGAGGAGTTTTTGTTTGACCAGGTTGTTTGTCCATTCAGTGTGAAGGCAGAGAGATGAAAAACAAGGCAAACTTGACATTTTTGGAGACTATTGTGTTGTTTGTCTCACAGAGAAAATGAGGTTGACATTTTAAAGTATGCAATGAATGGTATGTAAGTAATGCTGTGCCACTGATTTACTGTGCAATCAGGCAAAGTGATCTGTCTGATTTCACAAACAGCAATTTCTGGAGATGTGGGCAAGGCACGATAAAATGTTCTCACAAGCTAATAGTCTTGTGTAGATGGATTAAAAATATTAGGAAATATTTTGTAGTGTTGTTAACTATCTTTCTTCCTCAGTCTTAGATTGTCAACTCAGGAAGAGCATTAACAAGTGTGAGAAGATTCTTTCTATATTCCCACCAGTGTATCTAATGCCCTTCCCGGGGAAGGAAGGTGGAAGATAGCTAATGCTGCTGAAACACCCTATGCAGTGACAGGTTGAGCTTTGAACTTGTTCACAGTTCAATGCATATAACTTATTCTGTAAGAATTTGGGCTAAAATGGCTTACAGCACTCTGTGCATAAGAACTACTATGAACATGAACAGCTAGTAGTGACTAATCTAGACTAACCACCTCTCACCTCAATGGAGGCTTTATAGGAAAAATTTTGACTTTACTGCATCAGAGGAGAAGCGATAAGGAAATAGAGAGTGTTTTTTCACTGTTTCCCCTCTCTTGTAAAATTGTACTCATTAGAGTTTGCCATAGGTTTTGACACTAATGTTACTTTTGCTGGGAAGTTGTAGTGTTTTCATTTATTCTCTTTTCTTGTTTTTCTTCTCTTTGTCGTGGCATGGTGTCTGTCCTAAACACAAGAAAGAGGTAGAAGTGGCATCATCCTTGTTAGAATACACCTCTGTCACAACACTTTCACTTAACCTCTGGAAAACAGCACATTTCCCCTGGCAAATCCACTATTGGTGACATTTCTAGCCTTGTGACTGTGTGTCTTTGCGAGCCCTCACTTTCAAAAGTAGATTTACTTGAAAATTATACAGGAACCTGAGAGAAATGGTCCAGCCACATCCCCTCACCCCTTGTTATTGCAGCTTGAATTCACAACTGAATAAATCTGCATTTCACTCCAGACCATGCAATTGTAGCAGGGTAACTCTTCATTATCACTCTGAGTCACTGACACATCTGAGATTTTAAATCTGTGTTAAAATGCTTCCAGCTTGGATTTTTTTTTTTTTTATTAAAACACAGGGTGTTAGGAAACATTATCATCAGCTTCTTACCTCCAACCACAGCCTTGTTTGTGAGTAGGAAGTGTGAATGGATTTGGATTCCAAACACGCGCCCACCAGCACGCCTGGAGAATCTTAATTAAGGAGTATGTCACCAGCCCCTATAGATTTATTTTTCTTAAATATATTCCAGAAAAATCTAGTAGGTTTATAAAGATTACCATGCCATTAAATCATAATGGTAGAACGGAGTTTTTACTGAACCAGAAAACAAGCAAATGAATAGAGGCAGAAAGATGACAGCCTGCTGTGAAACCAATGGTTACAAATTGGTTTCCTCTAGTCACAGTTGCCTTTAACTGCTTTAGATTCTCAGCAGCTTTTCATTAAGACTCTCCATGTGCCCTTTTAAAGGAGAAAGTGCATGAACCCTTTATTTTTTTGGAAATGCAGATACAATGTGTGTAATAGCAACTCAAGATTAGTAAATTGATAGATCGTTATTTAATGTCTTTTAGGGAACCAGTTTCTCTACAGGACTAGGTGGGTTTCCAACAACATATGAATAAGCCACACAGTACAGTTACTTTTGTGGTAAAAGGTGTTGGAATAGCATTTTAAATGTTTTATAAGCTTTTGCTTGGTTTTGGGTTTGTTCTCTTTTTTGTTTTTGTCAGATAGGAACATCTACAAAAATACCTATTTTTATAAAATGATTATTTTGCAAAAACTATTATGATCTCAACCAATATTTTTCTAATTTGAGTTGTTAACATACTCAGAATATTCAAGTTGGAGTTTTCCTATGGTTTGATATATGAATCCACATGGTTTTGAACTTTTCTTAGTTTGGTGCTTTTATTTTTAAAATTTATTTTTGTCCTTTTTCATAGAACAAAAATTGCTTTCTAATAAATCCAAAGAATTTTCTCTTTCATTAGGAATCAAATACTATATTTAAAGGTATTTCCCATAAAAATACTCAGTGCTGCATAAGATTTGAATCTGGTCCAAGTATTGTTCACTTCTATTCAAAGAAGTGATAATGAAAGGAATTTTTAGTGCAGACAGGACTGCCACAAAATGCAAGTAATGCTATCTTTATGGAAATAGCTGTTTTCCCAAAACTCTGAGGTTAATTTTTGGTTAAACAGTGACAATCTTAGTAGCTTACCTAAATCAACTAATCTTGATGTTAGAGAAACTGGACGGCAATACTCAGGAGAGAATCTTTCGTCTTTAGCAGGATTTATGGTATGGAAATTGCTGAACACTTCATAGTGTGCTAGTTTGTGACCTGGGGTTCAGAAGTACAAAGGAATTACAAAGATATATGATAATACAGGACAATAGTTTAATTTCTGAGGTTGTCTGAGAAGCTATAAAGTTAATATCTCATTTCTTCTTCTGCCACCTACTAACCCACAAGATCAAAGTGGGTCATGCAGTTCTGGAAATAAGGAATTGCCTAACAGTTACAGACATCATTCCCCAAATTATCTCTACGGGGAGAATAAGTCTTGAAGAGATAACGACATATGTGATAGATCAGACACAGTTATAGTTCTTAGTTTGGCAATTAGGCAAGACCTGAGCTAAGCACAGAGCTCCCAGTACTTTCAGCTACAGGGATGACCTACTTTCTGTGGATTCATTCAGCTCCTGGAATTCAATATTCTGTGTGAGCAGAATTCATGTGGAATTCAAAATGCTTTGGCCAAGGACTTTAATTTCTATATGTATATTTGGCTATATCTACTAAAGGAAACAGCAGTTTGAATCTTGCCATGTGTCTTCATCTCAGTACCTGGTGTTCTGAAATTGTGTTTAAGATAGTAAGTAATATTTTGTGTGAAGTTTCACTCATTCACATTGATTTCAAGGTGATTTATGTCCCAGTCACATCAGTGATCCCTATACAGAAAGAAAACTCAGTTCAGGAGGAATTCTAGAGCAAAGGGCTGATGTCTAACTACACTGAGAGTTTGGGCAAAAGTACAAATCAATTGATCCTTGTTGGGGTATATGTTTTCCTGGACTTATCACTGTTATATTTTGAATTAACCTGATCAGCAGTTTGCTTCAATTGCTCTATCTTGACAGAAACCCAGGACTGTCATTGAGATTTTACAGTAGAGCTGCTCTAGAAATCTTAATGCTTCCCTGTATTAAGGTCTTTGTTATCTCTGTTAACTTTTATTTACCCCACATGTCATAATGCCCTCCACTAGCCTAACAGTGAGAAGGACAATGCTCTTTTGTAGACTTGCCTGGTAGGAACGTCAGGGCAAAGCTTCAAAAAGCAATGTTCAAAAGAGGCTGTTAAAGAAGCCTGAGAAATGCAAATCCTATTTAAATAAGGAAATTATGTTCTTCTGTGATCTTAATAAAACTAGCTTGAGCAAGGCAGGAATGCAAACGAAATCAAAAGACATACAGTCTGGCTTGACTGGCAATAATACTGTATGTGTCATGGAGAAACTAAATGATAATGAACGAGAATGCCTTAAAGTTTTGATGTGAAAGAGACCAGCAGGGTGAGATTTGGTGGAGGATACCATTGGTTCTGGGCTACTGAGATTATTTAGGGAATGACCCATCCTGCCAGAAAGGTTTATGAGTACAAGCAAAGCAAAGTCAGAAAGGGAAAAAAAAAAAAACAAAACAAAACCTGGCATTTAAGCTTACACAGCTACTGTATCAACTGAACTCATTATACTGTCATGGGGTTGGTTTTGTTGTTTCTTTGGGTTTTTTAAATATTTGTCTCTCTAATTCAGAATAGGCCTTTGAGGGCTGCTGCTGTATTTATCTGAATACAAGGCCAGATGCACGAATTCCAACTCCCTCATCAAGAGCGTATAAAACACTGAATGAGAATGGGAGGAACCACTCACATAACATGGACTGAGCTGGAATTCATCCTAATTTGCTACATACCCTTGCCTAATCGACAAAGAAAGAATGGCAGAGGATCAATTGGTAGAAGAGGATATAAGTGAGATATCTGAATATCTTTGAGGCAGTTCCTGAATTAATAATACAATCATCAATAATTATAATTCCTACTGCTTAGTATCTTACATTGCTTATCTATTATAGTTATATCCACTTTTTGAATCAAAGACCTCATCGTGCTAGGCATTACACCAGTATGTATCAAAGAAGCTGTTCCTATCCAGGCATTTTGATTTCCTGTAACATACACCATACAAAACATTTGAGCAAAACAACCACTAATGGTTTTGATATGCAAGGGCTAAAGGCTTGTTTCACTTGTAATAAAAATGTTGTTACATACCGTTACATTGGCAAAATCATCTGCATTACAGTAATTGAAAAAGACAACACATTAAGTCATATTTTACTACTGTGTTTCTCTCCTTAGAGGAGTTTACTGGTCTAGTTTGGAAGTGGAAAATTGTATCAGAAAAATAATCTTGGTAGTTACATTTTCATAATGATTTGGTAGCTGCAATCAAAATGAAGCTTACACACTCTTTCAGTATTGCTCTTGTACAAACACTTCAGCAGTAAAAGGTGAAAGCTGCTAAATAGCTCTGTTTCTTTTGCCAAATTGAGAAAAACACAACAGATACTTAAAAGAGAGATGTATTAGAATTTCAAAGTCTGCATGTATACTTAAATAACAGTGAAATATGATATCATTAATGATTATTTTAAATTCTAATGATGTTCCAAACTGAAAAAAAAGAAGCCCCAATATCAAAATCCCGAAAGTCTGTCAGTTTTCATCAATTGAGGATCTGTTCCTTGTTCACTGGCTTGATTGTGCACTCTAAACTGGAAGAATGCTGAAATATTCTGCACACTAATTTAAAAATATTTGGTGATAAATATGCTACTTTTTAGGATGGCATTATGCAGTTATGCATATTATGGAGGTATTCTCATTATTATAAGTATCTTTTAAAAGATGTGTATCAATTTATTCTAGCAATAAATCCTAGATTTACTTAGATCTTCATGAGATCAATTGTGCAGCTTTCCAAGAGGAATGAATATTAAATAGTTGATAACTCATACAGTGCCTGCAAAGATTAGAATAGCTTACCAGTGTACATCAAAGATTTATCCACCTTAAGCTCCTACAAGAGAATAAGGTTTTTTTTTCTTGCACATGCTATGCATGCATAAGTGAGTAACGTTAAACTGAGATGAAGGTGAGGTGAGGTATATCTGATGCCAGCAAAGACAATATACAGATGAAAAAAAGCTGCTTTGTAACATCTATATGTCATTTGCACTGTTAGTAAATGTAGGTGGAAACATTTTTGTCAATGCAGGAATATTTATTCTGACTATTCTTTCTGCCTGCTCTCCCTACTCATTTTAAATGAAAAAAAAAGATTATATGATTAGGTGACATCCTCCTTCAGATGAAAACAATATCTTTTCTATAAATTAGTTTTATTTTTTATTTATTGCATTATGCAGAGTTTTAAATTGCATTCATGGTTAACAAAGTATATTTAAAGTGTTACCAAACACAACTATCTGTAAGAGTATCTGATATCAAAGCGATGACACTTCTAAGCTTGAGTAAATGGAGGACATTATCACTTTGAGAAAGGAATGTTGCTTGTATAAGACAAATATACCACTGATGGGTCCTTCTGCATTTGAAGTTATTTCTTCATTCTGAAGGTTTTTTTCGACCTTATTAAAAATAAGAAGATTCCAACTGAGTCCACCGAGAGGAAGATGGACCTCACTGCCTGTTCATTTCCAGAGCTCAGTTCAGCATCTAAGGAAGTATTTTGTTGATGAAATCATCTGAATTACCCCCTCTTATTGTGGCCTTTTTTTTCTTCTTAACCCTAAGTCAAAGACTTTCAAGATCATACACTTTAACACTCAAGTTTGGTACGATGTCCTGCCAGTGCTATTGTTGCTGAGAGACAACAGAAATTGTGATTCTAGGCATCTCTGTGGGGCTATCAGAAAAATCAAGCATAAGTGATCACTTGATATGTTTCTCTTCAGTTTCTATGCATAAATTATTTATAAATCTCCTTTGAACAATACTTTGAGATCTATGTTTTAAATCATGCATATAGAAGGCTTTTCTTTACTGAATGTATTATGAAGTGTTTCATGGCCCATACATTCAAATGCTGGGTTATGTTTTGAGCAGGCAGAGTTTCTGTACTATAAAAGCTCAGAAATATATTAAAGGCCATTACTACATGTCTTACAGAAAAATTTTACTGTTGATAGCTGTGTAACATCAGGCAATAACTACTACTACAGTCTTTTTTCAGATTTACAGCACTGCTGTTAGGCATTAGGTTAATGAAAGTCACGGTGTAATGTCAATGTGTGATTTGACACAGGACTTGACAAAGATTCTTAGATAAAGGCAGCACCAAAAGAGCAGGGTGAGAGTGGAACAGGAAGGACTATACTGTTTGTCTGCAATTTCAAAATTAGGTTTTCACTCCTGGAAAAAGCCAATTTTAGAAACACAACCAAACACAGCCAAAGACACAGATAGTGTCTCCAGTATTACAGCAGCTTAGTCAGACAAAAATATTATTAAGATGTTGCTTTTTAAAAACTGGGGGCGAATGAGAACCAGCACTCAACTACAACTCGCTTACCACACTGGACTGAAATCTTCAAACCGCTGTAACCCATCTAGCTATGGTAATATGCTTTATCCTGTTTGTCTTTCCATATCAAGGAAACAGTTTGAGTTAGTCTCTTTGACTAAAGATATTTTAATTGATCTCTACTGCTTCAGATAGTTTGCTTTAACGTGACATTTACTTTTAAAGATAGATCTCTTATTTACCACTGTCAGTTCTCATTTTAGATATTTCATTTAGTGAAAAAAGACCAAATCCTAAAGGTCTGGATCAAGCTGAGCATCTGACTCAATGTTATGCAGAATATTGTGAAGCTGATTGTTAAGAGAACTTTTGGCTTGTGAAGCTTTGTTGTTATTTTCTTTTGAAACATCAAATTTTACAAGTATTTTAAGAAAAAAAAAAGGTTTTTCCTCATTATCTTCATTGAAATTGTAGAGAGAAGAAAAGGAAATTCATATTTCTTCAAAAAGAGTAACAGAAGTTAGAGCAGGGACAGTTTATGTCTACCTACCATTTCTAATGTAGAAGATCTACTTCACATTCATGGACTCTGCTAAGTCAAGCACGTAGCTTTTAAAAGGGGCACAGTTAGCTTATGGTTTTGCTAGTAGCTTTTTATAAGCAGCTTATGAGTGTCTCAGATATATATACCTTAATTTCTTGATGAATATTTCTGGCAAATAATTTCTAACATGTGGGTGGGTCATGGACCTTTTTTTTCTTTTTTTTTTTTAACAACATTCAATACTGGAAATAAACAATTATGCTACATTGTTTCTATTGTTTACTGATGGGTTACAAGGCATTGTCTGTGACCTTTGGATGAGTAATGTGGAAGCAATGTAGATGGTAATGTTTATGTGTTGAAAACTAACAGTTATTATCAGATATTTGTTTAAAAGTTACCAGTTTACCTTTCCTTCCAGGAAAAAAAAGTGTGCTAAAATATTTGTAGAGCACAAATGTAATGAAGCTACTCAAACACTGAAGAAATGCACAGATTATCGAAATGTCTCATGGCAATGTAAGAACAGAAATAGACAGTAAGACATATCAACCCACCAAAAAAAATTTTTTTCACCTAAACATTAAAAAACTCCAACTGTGCTGTGAGTTTTTCAAAGATTACCTTAAAGATAACCTTAAAAGTTATTTTCTTGCACCATAGGTGATATTGCAGAAAGAGAAAGTAACTCAAACTGTGCTCAAACATCTTATATTGTCTTTCTTATGCAATCCATATCCAAGACCATTCAGCTTCAAGATCATAGCAATTAATGACACTTATTCCTGTGATTTCCTGTTATAATTATGGAACTCTCAAAAATAAATAATAACATTCAGTAGGATTTTAATTGAACTGTCTATAAGACAGAGCTGGAAGAAATTCTCTAGGAAAGCAGGATATACTTCTCTGTGTCAAAGCAAACAGAAGAGGCCAGAAGCTCTTGCACCAAATCTCTGCACAGTCATAATAAAAATCTTCTGTTAAAACACAACTGATTTTTCATAGAGAAACCCACTACTCCACTATCTTTTTAGCAGCCTGTGTCTGTTTTCTCTTAGCAAGCCTCATCTCTCGCTTCATCTCCTTCCCTTCATTCACCATCCCTCATGCCTCTCACTTGGCTTTCACCTTTCAGATTCACAGTAGCATTTGCAGATGTGCCCTTCACATATCAGATTTTGTTTACTATGAGAAGTAATCCTCCAATATTCTCCTGAGTACAACTGCAGTAATGCAGGAATTCATTACAAAACAAAAGCAAAGACCCAAGTGTGGCAAGAAAGTAATGTCTTTTCTTCCTGCCTTGTTTCTCTGTTTTTCTTTCTCTCCATTCTTACACTAGTAATAGAATTGTGTAAGTATTTGTGATAAAGTTACTTCAAGGAATAAAAATACAGACACTCTTAATAATGTTTCATTTACTCTGGCTTGACCTTTTTGGAAGAGGTTTAAACTACCTAGGACATGAAAACAGATCCTGTTCAAATCAGGATGTGAGGAAAAAAAACACCTACCACATTAAAAATTCACTTTACAACTATCACGAAGCCAGATGGTTTAGTCTTGATATCTTGGCACCTTTCTGCTCATTTATATTCCTCACTCCCCCCAGAAAACCCATTGTAATTGCTAGCATCTTTATTTCGTATTGGGGGGAAGGTTCATTTGTAACATCCTCAAACAACAGAGGAGCCTGCATGTATGTATTGGATCGAAGTTGTACAGCAATGTTTTGACAATGTGGGTTTCATACGGTACATTTGAAGCAGTTTAGCAGGAAAATATTAGTTTTCATGATGATCTACTTATATATAACATCAAGCATTAGGATTTCTGTGTTTAAAAGTTAGTATGTGTGGCAAGGAGAGAATCTGATGTACTGAGTAGCCTTGGGCTACCCTGTGTACTGACCTAAAGCAGAAAGAGAACCTGGTGGAAAGGTTTATGTGCTGCTGGCATATTGTTGTCATAACTGTATATCTGAATTTTGCTCTGATCAGAGAAGATGTACAAGATACACAATTACTTGTTACTCATTCAGCCCCTCTAGTGAAATGGAACGCTTGAAGTTTCTGCCCTCAGCTGTCCATGCCCTGCTAACCACTCCTGTCCTACACTAGATTTGACGGAACATCTTTTTTGAATATGTATCACTTAAATCCAAGAAAAAGCAGACAGCTGAACTTAGACTTTCATGTATTCTATCCATAGATAAGAGATGAACAAGTGTAAGTGAAAGTCTGCATACAGACTTGAACAGTTCTGTTTAAAATAATACAGATGCCTACATGGACATTCTTTCTGTCAAAATTGCTTTTTTCTTCTTCAGTTTAAGTGTAGCTGATATCAAGTGATACTTGGGCAGAGGAAAACATGAGCTTGCTGCATAATCTCTTGTACTGTTTTGCCTAAATACGTTGTCATCTCAAATTAAACCTGTATAAGCATGAATATAGACAAGCCACAAAACTGATATTAAAACCAAGTAATCTGAAGTGCTAAAATGTTCTAGTAACCAGATTAAAATTAGTTATATCATTTACACCTGTCAATTTAAAGAAACAAATTAAACTGATATAATTTGAGCTTAAATCAAAATGAGAGTTTCCACACATGGTTTTACAGTGAATTAATTAAAGGTCTGTCTAGATGGGAAATTTGACCAGATAGTTTTCTTGTAAGAATGTATCTCTTTGTACGGACTCCTATTCCAGAAATATCTCTTTGGTTTTGTTTTTTATTTTCTTGCTCAGTTTAATACACTCTTAAATAATGAGATTTGTACTTGAAGTTACTTACAAATGCTTTATTTTGTAATAAAATATTCCTGAGTAGATAAAACCCTTCGTACATTTAAAACCACACTGTCACTTTAACTAGGGGTGTAAGCCAAGGTCTGGGTTTTTTTTAGTTTACATATCTATCTTCCATATCCAGTCTTCGAACATTGAAAGATATTTCAATTATGATTCAAAAATCCTTTGACAGAGAGGAAAGTATAATTTATTATGCTAAGCTGGTTGATTTACTGTACATATAAGCTCTACTTATCACTTTGAATAACACTGATGAATGTAATTCTAGACCACATGAATGAGCCAGTATTTTTCTCTTTACAGTTTAGTTGTGCAATACTATCATGTGACAAGTGTGCTGAACTTGTAAGACAAACTGCAGGGCACCACAAGGTCTAGAAAATCTAGCCAAAAAATGTAGAGCCACTCCTTTGGGAAGAAAATTCTTGTAGCAAATTCCATGTATACTTTTGGAAGCTTTGTAGATAAGAGTAGTCACAAGGAATTTGTAGCTGAATGTGAGGATTTTGAACAGCTGAGACTGGTTGCAAACCAACTCTGATGGAATATCAAATTAAAGATGATAGTCAGAAATGATAGGCTGATATCAAGAACCACCTCCTCAAATGATAAATCCATGCAATCAGAGTAATATGTTGAATATATAACCATTGAATCTCACAGTTTTTTACCAGATGAGCTTAAAAGTGAGTCAGAGTAAATTTTCACCACACTCAGTGTTCTGTTTCTGGCAGCACACTGTAGGGGGTTCTGACAGAAGAGCACAGGAATAAGGCAAACATATGATTTTTTAAGAGTATCTCTTGAGAATGTGTTAGTATTCTTCTAACATCCAGCAGTTTGCTGCTTAGGAGCTTCCTGAACCAGAAATGCTTTCTTAGTACTGAGTTGCCTTCATTGGATCTCTATTACACATATGTGCCTATTTGAACTCAACATTTGGCATTTGTAAGCTGCAGGAAGGAGTGACACTTCCTGAGTAAAGTTTACATGATGAACGCAGGCTTTGTTTTAAAATACCACCTGCTAGTTCACTTGATACCACCCAGCTTCCAGATCTCTATCCTAGCCCGCCATCGTTGCAATATATAGGTAACCAAACTTGGCATATTAGTTTGGATCTGGTCAATTTAGGGTAAAATTCAAAATAATATGACACCTAGCAATTTATTTTCCTAGTTTCATGAGAAAAACTAAAAGAAAAATAAAAAATTCACACTTAGTTATATAAACACCACATTTATTTACATTTTCTGAAAAAAATTCCCTGATGAGCTAAAGGTTTGCTTCTGAGCCTGAAGTACAAGTGCTTTGGCTTGACTGACTTTGTAAGTGCTTGTCTAGCAAGATTATCATATTTTCTTATATCATAAAAGCAGCAAGACCTCTATCTTCTCACCTTCAGTGATACAATCTACCAAGACAAATTACTGCATCTAAGAAAAAAACCATATCCTAGTCCAGAGATGGTAGAGAGGTCTAGCAAGGAAGCCCTCTGGGATGAAGGTCTTTTCCTGGTTGAGTTACTCTCTGGGATCCATGTTGCCTAATGGAAAGTAGTAAATCTTTTTATAGTTGTTGTCTGGACTATGTTGCTCTGTTCCTTTTGTGCCTCAAATGAGACAGACTGTGAACTTTTCCATACAGTATTTTGACTGAGATGGCAGGGACAAGATCAGCCAGCATCCGTCTTAGAGCTATTTGAACAAGGAAAGGAACAAGTTTAAAAAGGTCTGTGTAGATACATGTGGTGTCAGATTCCTCACTGCTCTGTACATGTCATTTCAGTCACTGGGCTTGCTTTTTTTTGGTTTTAGCTTAGTCTATATCCAGATCAGTGAGCTTGTCTGCCTCATCCTGCAGCAAAATGATCAGTATTGAGGACACAAAAGAGGGAGGAAAAGTTATAGGAAACAAAATGGGGGCAGGAGGAGGGCCTCTGATGGATCCCATCTTACCTGGGCCGCAGAAAGGTGTTTTATCATGTTTTGAAAACACATTCTAAAACTATTTAGACATCACACTTGTGTGAATCTCTCCACACTTTAGGCATACACTTTAAAAAGCAATTGACTTTGGGTTAAAGACTTTAAAAGCTACTGGTGCCACTATACACCAGGAAATATCAGTCCTTTTGCATTCAGTGTTAAAAAATTGTGTCTTTTTTTCTAGGCCAGAATTTTCTGACTTCTGCTTCTAAAAGTGAAATCTCATTACACCTGTTTCTGCTAGACTAAGAACCAGCTACAGCCTAATATCCTTTGATTTACATCTATATCAATAATTAGCTTAACATCTCTTGCAAAATGATTAAGAAACTCAGTCCTTCATTGTACAATCAGCTTTCTAGAACAAGGAGCATCTTTATAGCTCCTTTCTGAATCGTCTAAGTTTACATCATGTTTTTCTGCAGTATAGGCACAAGGCCCAGCCACTGCATTGCAATATATTCATGGTGGGATATCAAGGTCACATGCCTATTTGATATTTCATCTTTATGCATACACTAAAGCTATTTTGCCCTGTTAGATACAGAATCACACAGATCTCATGTTAATCTGCTTTGCTAGAGCAACAGTTTTGAGTATTTCAGCATTTCAAGTACTACCTGCTTTCCTAAAGGTGTATCTTGTCATGTGTTTCAAATGAAAATAACTGCTTAAGGAAATAACAAGTTTGTTAACAGAAACCAATCATCCTCATTATTTACTATGTCACCCATTCCTGTCATCTGTAATTTTTTCTAGCAATGACTATACTCTATCAAGACTGCAGTTAAGGATGTTGTATAGCATTTGGTCAAGAACAGATTGCACTGGGACTAGCTTCATAGTATGATGATTTATTATTACATTTTTTTCTGAGATCTGTCAATTAAGTAAGATTTAATTAGCAAAAGGTTTTAGTTAGAGCTGGATGGCAAAATTATTTTTCCATATTGTAAAATGTTCAGGATTTCTCTTTTTTTAATCCCTTCCTGAAATAGATCAAGATGCAAAAATCTCAAATTGAGAGTCAGAGTGGAGGAGGCAGCTGAAAACTGGGTGAAGAAAGGTCTTCCGATTTCAAAGTGTTTATAGTTACATGGATTTATATCATAAAGATATTTCTTCTATGATTTTGAACAACAACAACCAAAATGCCTGCAAAATAGAATCTCCCACTGAAAAATTGTAAAATATGAGAAAAACCAGAGATAACAAAAAAGCTTAAAAAAAACCCCAAAACTAGTCAAAAGCATCTCTCCCCATCACAAAGGCTATAGTTTTGGTAAGCTGTTACTTGCCAAACTGAGTTAGTTTAAATCCATTTAAGAGAATTTCACTGGATTTTGTGAAGTGATAATTTTGTTCTCAGAATATCATACAGGACTCCGTCAGATGTCTGAGAGACATCAGGGAGACTGATGTTCAATAAACTGATCAGATATCTAGTCTGTCATTTATAACCTGTAGCCCAGGAGTCCACTGAAATGGAACCTACTTTTTCAAATCCTCCAAGATCCCCTGAAATGCATCTCTTGCTCAAACTATACCATTTGATGTGCAGGAACAAGTGGGTTTTTTTCCTAAATTGCCAAAAAAAACCACCAAACTATAATGGTTTCTGTTCAGACTTGCTTGGACTGCACTGAACTCCTATAAGTTAGAGTGTTGCTTTGTGGACAGCCTCTTGGATACAGTCTAAACAGCTACTCTTGTAATGAAAATAGTCAAGAGAGAGACAGATATGTCATTGCTTCTGCATCTGTTCAAGCTTTACTATAGTTTGTTTATATTGGTAGTTCTATAATACCAAATAAAAAGTGGCAAGGCATAGCGTACTTCTTGGACCTCCCATCATCTACCTATAGTGCTTATTTTTTAGCTCACTCTTCATTGGATTTAAACATCTGCAGTTAGGTCTCTCCCATATCCAGGCACAGCGCTGATAGTAATTCACTCCAGTGTGTTCTCTCCAAAGACAGTGGAGACAAGTTATGCTCCCTCACTATGGCTCATTCTGCCCACACATGATCCCCTAGAACTATCCTAGATGTCTTTGAGCATGAGAGAGCCTCAGATGTCTTTTGCTATGCCCTGAAGTACATAATGTGCCTCACAGAGGAACCAAAGCCAAATGATGTTCTTTTCATTCCTTGCTTTTCCTGTTGTCAGGGGACTGAGAAAAAATTTGGATTCATACTAAGAATTTATTTCTTTCCTGTACAAGGTATAAACCTATCTAGAATTATAGAATCATTTTGGTTGGAAAACGCCTTTAAGATCATTGAGTCCAACCACTAACCTAACACTGCCAAGCCCATCACTAAACCATGTCCCTAAGCATCTCACCTACACATCTTTTAAATAACTCTGGAGACTATGACTCTACCACCTTCCTGGGCAGCCTGTTCTAGTGTTCAACAACCACCTCGATTAAGAAGATTTTCCTACTATCTAATCTAAACCTCCCCTGAGGTGCCTGTGCCTTGGAAAGTTGATTTACAGAGCTACAGCCCTAACTTTCATCCATTTCCATCCCGAACAGCATTCCTAAATCTTGTTTTGAATTACAGCTCAGCTATAGTACCAACACTTATCTTTGACAGGCATACTTATAATACCATAAAAAACCCCAATATCTAGTTTGTCTGACAAGGCTTATTTTCTATCAAAAAAGAAACCCTACATGGTTTTATTTACACTGATTGTGGTACTACTCTGTAAATCTTTATGATACTATACTATATAAACTTTCTTATGATTATGCCCAAGATTAGTGCTGGGATTAAAATCCTAACGTTACTTAGTCCCCTTTTTTAAACTAGTTTAGCATTTCTGTGTAGACAAGGCCTAGAACAAATCATATCAGGGTAAGCTGGTTGTAGCTAGATTTAAACATTAATTCCAAAAACATTCACAGCTTTGCATATATCAAAACATTTCTCATTCTTTCCTTGAATTTCTCTTAGAAATGAAAAGCATCTCCATGCATGAGAAAACTAATTCTTGCATGCAAATGCTCCCAAGTAGAAAGTTGATTACTTCAAACAGATCCACAAAGCTGGAGAGAATGGCTCTCACCCAAATATGAGGAAAACAGAGTATTCTGGCATGTGCTGGGGACATCCTGGACACATTTCAAATCCAACTTAACCCATAGGTTTGAGATATTGTAGGCAGCACAGGAGAAAGCTTCAAAGCCTTGTTTTGTAACTTAAATTCAATGACAAATTTTGCTGCTTTAGAATCAATGGCATTATACCAGGAATTCATTAGTTTACTTCAGTAAAACTGAAATAAATCCCCATCCCTTGCCCTGCAAAAATGCTTTCTAGTTACTTTGTTCTCCCAGGACACCAGTGTTAGTATCCTGTAGCCATGAATGTGTTTACCCTCACAATATGCCTATGAGGTAGAGAGTTATTAATACCTTCATTCCACAGACATTAAATAAAGCATGGAGAGACCTATTTCATACCCTTTAATAGACTTCCTGGCTAGTAATCTATAATATGTCTAGTGTAAATACTACATATTTTATGCCCTTACACCTTCATGCAAGTTTATGTCTCCAAATATTCTATCAGGACAGGCTGAAGCAGGAAGCATTCATCATCAGGAAATTGGGATACCTCTCGACTATGAACAGGCAAAGGAAAAGCAGTAATTTGAGCTGTATTAGAGTGAGTAGGCAGCCAAAATTTCTGTCTGTTGCAACTTTCTAAGAACCATTTATTCAAAGGGTGGAAACAAGGGAAGTCCTGTTTCTCCTAGCAAAAATCTGATCCAAGAAGTAATTTTGCAGAGTTTTTGAAAGGGATGGATGATTTCCAGAGTTCTTACTCTTTCCCAGCTAAACTGGAATTTCTGGTTACCCCATCAAGGTTAAAGAGCTAAACTTCAGAAACTGTTCTCAAAAATTTAATATGCTGCCATTGAGTGAGAACCCTTAAACATCTACTAAGTCCATTTGTAGAACACAGAAATTTTCATGAACTGATTTACAGGATGAACAGGCTTTTTGGGTGCTGTGTAGATGAAAAAACTGATGTCTGTGTAGAGTATTTCAAACAAGGTATGTTACAATAAGTAAAAAAAAAAGGACAGAGAAACAAAGAAGTGAGATACCTCTGATCCAAAAAGTAGTGCCAGGTGCAGTGGCTGGCAGAAAAACACCTTGTCACCTCCGTCCATGTCTGATGCACATGACTTTTTGCAAGTGTTGAATGACAGAAGGGCCATGACTATGTATCAGTGCTTCATGTAAGCAGTGTCTTGGCCATAAGTGGGGCAGAATACAAATGAGATGCTGTCTGGTGCACTTTGTCTAGCCCTAGATACCTGCTGTTGTGGAATGCTGCTGTCACTTCACTGAGTATCTAACTGCCTAAGGATTAATAGAAAATGTTGCAGAGAGCAAGGAGTTCCCATCAACAGAAATATTGAAGAAAAGGAATCTGACTTGAAAAACGTATCTGAATGACTAGTCAGAAAAACCTTACAGACACCAGAAAGTGTCCTCTTGGATATGTTTTTACTATTTCCTTTGTTGTTTGTGTTAGCTACTCTTATAGACTATTTCTTCCACTTTACATGATCGTCTATTTAAATCATAACACTGAATTTGTGACACCACAATTATTTCCATAGCAACTGGTTACTGTCAAACAGAGAGGCACTGCGAGGAGTGCAGTGCAGGAGTGATACGATCAGCAATTTTAGTCTGTCCAGTGAATTCCAAGCTGCTGGAGAGGGCACACAGAGACAGGAAGGCCAATACAAAAAGCTCTGCACTAATCAGACCTGCTTGTAATGAAAGTAAGAATAACGATCTCGAACCACCTGTAGCTAATGAACATGTCATTTCTTACAACCTCCAAAAATAATATTTTTAAAAGACATCATGAAACCACAGTAGCAAGCCTTAAGAAGGCAAGTTTAGGATTCCGGCCCATCAAAATGCAAGTATGGGGAAATTACCCTTCTGTACTTATGTCATGTACCAATCAACAGCAATTCAGTTGGAGACAGTTTTAAGCAAAGCCAAATTGATTTTCTGTCCATTCCAGAATGAATTCTAATAATTTAACAAGAGAGTACCGTACCAAGATTTGCTAAAACACATGTGAAAGTCATTCACATAATAGTGGATGTCCGTTTTTTTTTTTTTTTTCTTTTTATTCTTTGTCTCTTTTTTTTCTTGCATATCATTCTATGATTTCTGGCATATCATTCCATGATTCTATCATCTCTTTAGTGGTGCTCTCTGTTACAGCAATCTGAAAAATGGACGTGAAGTAAAACATAAATGTGAGTGAGAGTCAGTAAAAATGTAGGAATTTTCATACACAGCTTCAGGGAGGCTTTGTAACCACTTAAATAATAAAAGTACATACTTGAGAGAAGTATGATCACTTGTTTATATATATAATCAATTATCACAGACTGTAAAATTCACAATGACCCTTATTTCTTCTAGATGCATCAAGTGTCAGCTCCACTTTCAGATTCTACTCCTACCTATCTTTAGGACTAGTGGTGATCTAGACAACTCAAAGCCAAATATGTGATCTATGGTTTATCTATAAGTGCTCTTCGAATGTTATGTAAAAAACATACAGTTGTTCCTGCCATTGCTGATGAGCTTGAGAGTTGGTATTTGTGCAGGTTTTTTTGTGTAAACTAACACAAAACTGACTACTAATTACATCACAAATACTATACTTGATGTATTAACAACAAATACTTTTGTCTGGAACCTAACTGTGCTTGCACAGCCTTTGTGCTGTGTGACAAATAAAGCAAAAAAGACACAATCAAGATCCTCAGCAGGTGTAAGTGGTGTCAGAGCTGAAGTTTTGCTAGTTTACACCAAGGGAAGATGGAGCCTTTTGACCTTTACATTTTTATTAGCAAATCTCTGTCATCCCAGTGTAATCTAGAGGCTCTTCTTCTATCCCTTTGTCTTCCAGGAAATGTCTGAAATAAGCATTGTGCTCTCTGGAGACAGAGAAAAGACATTTCATCATCCAAAGCCCTGTCAGGTAACTGATTATCTGAGTGTGTATGTTTACGCTGACTTGCCTCCATCACTCACAGCAAACATGAGGACAAATGCTGATCACAATTCTCTGTGCTTTTGCACTTGAGACTGCAAGTAACTCTGAATTTAGCTGATATTTCCAGATAACTGTATTCCAATGCACATACCTAACCCTTGCTAATATAAGGTGACATGTTTGGAATGCTATTGATTAATTACAGTTAAGAACTTAGGAAATGTCAGGTTTTTAATTTCTCTGTCTTTGATACCAGATAAAAGGCTACATAATTCTCTTTTCAGACAGTACTGTGTAATCTGGATTGCCTTTTTCCCATTTTCAGGCTTAACTTCATTTGCTTTTTTGACTTCCCACTGGTGAACTTACAAAATATGTTTGCTAGATTTTTAAAAAGTAAATAGCATTACAACTGTAATTCCTGTTTCCTTTTAATAACATCTCAGTAAAATGATGTACAAAGTACCATTTGTAATTTTAAATGTGTGGCTTTTCATAAGGCTTCTGTCATAAATAGGACACTTAGTATTGGATTCATTGTTAAACCAGACGGCATGCAGAGCTGGCAGCATTTTGCAGCGAGGCACACAGCCTGTTTTATCAATGAGTTCACAAACAATCAATAAAATCTTGGGAAGAAAAGCATTCCTCCTTGCCCAAATGGCAACAGAGATTCATCACAGGAGTTTTATCTGTGGATATGACTATGCTTCTTTCATCTCAAGCAGCTACTGAAACAAAAACCCTTTCAAAGACTCACATTGGCAGGTGATGACAGTGAAAGTTGAAAGAGCTGTTTAGAAGGTTTATTTTGACTACACTACACTGAGAAATAGGAGCTGTGCTTTAAACAACTCATTCTGAGAAATGTCTTAGTGTGTCCAATTAATGGCAGCACAAGGCTCCACAGAAAATGCAATTATGACAGTAGCCGCAACAAGAACTGTTTTCAGCAAGGTTTTTCTCTCGTGTATTGTTTGTATATTCAGTTTCTTATGGGTCTTCTTTTTCTAAAAGACCATGATTTACTTCTGCATCCATTATTCTGGTTATTATTTGAAGCAGTTTCAGATCCAGTGTCGATCCTTTTGAAAGCATCAGGATCTGACACATCTTTCACCTCTTAAACCTTCAAACTTGTCAATATTTCATACTCTCACTTATTCATGAGATAGAAATAAGCAACATGCCTTAGGAAAAGTAATTTTATCTTTAAAATTCTGAAACTGCCTAGATCTGCAAAGCACTTTGATAGGATGATGCTAGAAATAAATCAAATGAGTGTGGGTTCAGGTCAACTGCCATAATCGTGTTCACTGACCAGTCACTCGGAAGCCTGCAGTCATCTTCACAAGCCTGAGTGCTGAAGTCCTGAGCAAGAGAGCCCACACAAAGACAAGAAATAATTACAGGACCATGTTCTCATTACCGTGGTCTGGGAAATCAAGATGCAGATGGAGACAAGGAAGATGCAGCCAAAAGGAACTGTAGGAATCACAATCCCTACTTGGCATCATGGAGGTTGTCTGAAGGTTAGACTAATCAGTAAATGACCATTTACCATATGAAAGGGAAAAGATATGCAGTGGGATTTAGCCAGGAGACACCCAGTCTTGTATGGCGTTTCTGTTTCAGATTAGACCAGAGCCCCAAAGGCTGATGAAGGTCTGGCACAAACCTTGTGCAGAAACAGACCACATAGAAAAGCTGAAAATTATGTAGTTCAAATATCCTTGTTGGAAGGCATAAAGACATCTTTTGGATAACTGTAGAGGAAATGCATTTCATTGAATTAGGGAATTGTTCAAACATACAAGTGTTTCAAAAATTACTATGAGAATCTCATTATTTTTTTTAACAAATAGATGCATTAAAAAGTTCTGGATGGAAAACGAATAATTTTTTTAGTTAGATGTTTTTACCATATCACTTTTTTTAAAAAGGTATTTTCCATTCATGTTTATAACAAAGAGGTTTCCTTCACCCTGCTTTTGGATTGGATATTTTCCCTGTGTTTTCTTATGCAACCAGAAAGCGTGGAATGATTATTTAAGATTAAGCAAAATATAAATTTTCATTTCTTCTGAAATCCACTTGAGTTACCTACATATGTTGACTAGAGACTGATAAAATTGATTGGAATTACAGTTCTCTCTAAAAATTATCACAGACTAATTTGGGAAGGATTTTTTTGTCGTTTTTCTGGCAATAGATTCTGACTGCCACTTAAAGCACTGGGATTCCTGGTGCCTTTTTACTAACTCTCATCATTGACATGCTATTATTACTTATGCAAATCACTTAGGTTATTTCTACTTTATGATCGTCTTAGTAAAATAGCAATAATTTCCTAGGTCAGAAATGATTTCTGAAGAATATTTATTAGGTACTTAGAACAGAGAAAGCATGGCTTCTCTAACAATAGCATAAAATTTATGCAGTTATATTTGTTTCTTGGCATCATTATCGATACAGTCCTTACTAACACAGATAAGAATCAGACCCTTATAGTAGTACACACTACAGTATTTAGTATTTAATTCACTCCCAAACCTCCCAATTATAGCTACTGTTTGTGTTCCTAATATTTGAGCCCAGAGCAGTGTATATTCATCCATATGCATTTATACTTTTAAGTCTATACAAACTTGGTGTTTTTTAACATTTATGAAACATATAAAACAAGCTTGGTTGAGTTCTATTTTGATTCTAACACAGCTTTAAGAAGGCCCCAAAGGAGATTTTGTATAAAACTGACAAATCTTTAACTGTGCTCAAGATGTATTTTTCCTTCCATTCTTGTACCTGTTGGTACAGTATAATTGCAAGCCTTCCTCCCTAGAGGATAAATCAGAAGATCATGACAGTACAATTGGAAGCAGTCAGGCATCTTCCACAGATTGATATGTTTTGCTTCATTCACTCTAGTCCCCCTGCTGCTTTCTTACTTTTATCTCCAGACTTTCTTAGTCAGATTGCTTCAGACCATGCACTGTGAGTGAGTGATGTCAAAAGCATGCTTCATGCATAGAAACTTTGTAACAGCCAGTGAAATACAATTCGACAACATTCTTCAGGTTTCTCACCATGCCATGCCCTATCTGGTGAAAGACAAAATAGTTATATTAGCCACTCCTTGAAGGTTGAAGTGCCAGCAGTAAAATGCATTTTTGATGGAATACTTCAAGAACTG
Organism: Urocolius indicus; assembly: GCA_013401255.1. Taxonomy (NCBI): domain Eukaryota; kingdom Metazoa; phylum Chordata; class Aves; order Coliiformes; family Coliidae; genus Urocolius; species Urocolius indicus. Next base: position 134,779 of record WBNH01003214.1, on the reverse strand, counting down.
TATGAACTTTTTGAATAGTATAGAGTCCTTATGAATAGTACTGGTAAAATGAATTTGTAGAATTGCATCTTCTTATTCAGCAAACTGATTACCGTGGTACTTTAGGTAACAAAATTCTACATGTTAGGTAATCACGAGTCATCAAGTTACTGTACAGTGTAAAATTGCTGGTAGACAGAAATCTTTGGAAGGTGACCCCATATTCTGTGATGGTTTAGATCAATTACACAGTAATTTTCATTACCTTGAGCAAACCTGGAAGTGATTGTTTAGGACACAGACAGTTTATGTAATCAAAAGAAGCAGCAACCCTTACTTGTTATTAATGTGAGTAGAGTTTCTTCAGCAGTAATAAAGTACATGAACTTTGGCTTTTTAATTGGATAGCCAGTAATTCTCTTTAGTGTTTTTCCCATAATATCTACATTTTAAAATTTCTTGATTGCTTTTTTTCATTTTCTTTTCTCATCATTTGCATTACAATTATTAATGATCAGGCAACTCAATGTGACTAGATGACAGTAAGAGAATGACAGGTATGGTCAAAGGTATGGAGCATTTCAAGCAATTTAGTAGGGTTGTATGTTTTATCATGGAAAATAACATGGACAATTGCTGAAGATCTTCAGAATCATAATATAAAAAGAATAAGTATAGGATTTTCTTTTTTTTTTCTCCCCCTAGACAAATACTACAATGCTTCAGATGAAGTTCATTATTTCAACATGAAACTGAATTTCCAGACCATATATGGTTGATATGTAGAATCCTGTGTTTCTGGTAAGTTTACTGGTTAGTTACAAACAAAAAGTAAATCAATGGCTGTGAAATATAAAGATCCACATTTGACCCAGGAAGACCTGAACCTGCAAACATTCAGGATTCCTGGGAACCTACTTACAGGTTCTTACAACTTCTCCTGTGCCTCTACAAGTTGGTAACTGTCCCAGGACAAAACTTGAGGTAGATGAAGCTTTGATTTTACACAGCAGACCAGTCTCACACTCTTTTACATACCTAAATACTGCTTTACTAAATCCTTCCTCATGAGCTGTTGAACAGATAGAAACCATAATGACATCGTTAGGCACATATTAGAGACTTTGTGAATGTTGGCCCATTGCATTTTTCCTGTCTGTGGTTACCACTCCAAACTGTGTTTTTTCAGAAGCCAGTATGTGTCAAAAATTATTGTTTCCTGATTATGTAGACTAGTAAAGTTCCAATTCGATGTAGATGTGTGTTAAGCAGCCCCATAAAAATACAAGCCCTATACAAGCAGCCCCTTCTTAGTAGACCCACAGTGGAGAATGGTAAAACATTGAGTACAACGCAGTTAGAGAAAATGGAAAATAGCAGGTGTATGTATTACCTTTTTACTAAACATAATTAAGCAGCTGAATCATGGCAGATTCAAGCAGAAGTGGCACTCTCAGAGGCACTGAGGATGAAAACAGTAGGAAAGTGGTTTTTAAGAGAAAGTCAAGAAAGATAACCTTTGATGAAAAGTCACTGCAAGCAAAAAGACAGGGGAAGAAGAACAAGTTGAGCCAAGTTCTGATCATGTGCAACTTTATAAGAAGTTGAATTGTTTTTCTATGGCTTTTCATGGACATGAGTGCATCTTTATGAATAGACTGCAGGAAAGGCTAGAGAAATAATACTATCTGGAATTATCAAATATCTACTGAAAAAAAACCCAATCAAACCACAAGATCATTTGATTTCAGTGGGATGAAAAGCCTCTGCTAGAGCAATTAATGTCTGCCTAACTGACTTTTGTTTCTAAGTTTGTTGTCAAGTATCATTAGTAATTGTGTACATATTTAAACAAACCTGCCTATAAATAAATAAATNGCATGAGAATTTGTAATTCTTTGTCAGTCTTTTCTGCCTCCTTATGCAATCCTGTCATCTTATTTCATATGTTGGGTTTTGAGGTTTGTTGGTTTGGGTTTTTTTGAACCGTTCATACTAGCACAAAAATGTCAGGTTATTTCATGAATGAACCAGAAAGACAATTAGTAGTAGTCTTTCTACTACTAGTCTAGCCTACTACTAGTAGGTTTTCAGTTGTCATTCTTGATTCTGTATTGTCTTTGTGCTTTATTTTGATACTTTGTGCTGCACAGATTAATCCAATCCTTTCAGAAAGTCATAGGATAGAAACTGAATTAATTTTTTAAATAAGAAGATAAATCTTAATAGTCTCATCAATGCCTATAAATAAATAAATAAATAAATAAATAAATAAAGGAGAAATATAAATCAAATATGCAATATTTATTAATTCATACAAACCACGCAGGAAAGATAAAATCCCAGGTATTAATAATTACTCAGTAGTACTTGTTGCAGACAAGGGTAGTATGGTCAATTCCACTTTTCTGTGTCCACCAACCTGTTAAGATTTAAGTACCGTGAACAGCTTGAAAAATTGCATTTCCCAACCTGTGCTAACTTACTTGCTACATTTACTCACTAATATAATGAAATTGAATGAAAGATCACCCACCCATGTTAATTCTAAACAGCATATCAGAACTAGATTACAACAGCATCAATGTTGATTTGTGCTTAAGATAATTAAATTTGAAAGTCTAGAAATGATAGTGTTGTTTATAGCAAGTTCATGTCTGTAAAATAATTGCATCCAAGTTACCATAAACATAAAAGAGAGACATTCTGCTGCAGCTGGTTGAAAGGGTGGTTTGATTAAGGAATATAGATAACATTTACAGTTTCAGAAGAACTTCAAAAGACTCTCAAGGAAATCGGGGAATTTTAAAGACAGAATACAATTCCCAAACATAAAAGCCTTGTTTTTCCTCAGAAATCAAATTTAGATTATATACCAGAAGCCTATAATAAACCTCCCACAAAGAAATAATAGTACCCGGCACATATTATGATTGTTCAACGCCCCATTTAAATACAATTACTGGCCCTTTGCCACAAGCTAGGGATCATTTCTTTCCATAGCAACAGTAAAGAAAGGTCAGAATAATATTTCTACAGGAAAGCCTGCCTTTAAGAAGGATTGAGGATTACATTGTGGATTACATGCTTTTGAAATATGGTACTTCCAAGTTAAAATTCACCTGGATCATCCCTCTCCTTCGCTTGAGATTAATTCCTTGGGTTTGCAAAACCTATACATGCCTCCTTATACACCATTCTTTCCCAATATTTAGTAGAGTTGCTCCAGTTGTTACTTTAGCAAGTGTGTAAATGAGAAGCAGCAAATGTTCCTTGCTAATTCACTGAGAGCACAGCTCAGGATGTATTTAATTAAAAGCAATGAACTGAGCTAATCTACCTGATTCATTTCATTGGATTTGGTCTAGTAAGCAGCCTTTTAGATACCAGAATATTTAAAGGGTAATGTATTATTTTTAATCTTTTTTGTTATCTTTTAAAAATTTATTCAGTATTGTTTGTCTGTAAGTAAAAAAGCTAATAGACTCTTCTAGAGTTGTTTTACATTCTGCTAGGAGCTAGTTAGCAATTGTATGTGACTGGTAAACTAATAGCATCTGGTTTTGAGGATTAAGCTTGCAAAACATATGTAGATGAGTCACTTTGATCATATGAATGATTTCATTCAACTTCTATTAAGTGCTTTGAATTACAGTCTCCCTTGGAATCATAATCTAGGGAGAACAATGCTATTAGTTCAATAAAACTGGTAAAATGGATGAAGTAGCAGACCTAATTGAAAGCTTTTAAAAAGTCAATGTTTCTTTTAGGAATTCAATAGTTTGTGAGAAATGACCTGAATATTTAGGGGGCGTTATCCCTTAAGAAAGAGAAATATTTCCAAAAACTTGACAAATCTTCACTGGATTCCATGTAAACACATGGAGAGCTATTATTCTGTGGAGTTAGTATACTATTCAGTTTGCTTGTAGCTGTAGATATTTATGGAATCATAAGAATAAAGATATAAGAATCTTATTTGTGGGGTAGCCACTTACACATGAAAGCATGGAATGTTTTACCATGAAGGTTATCCTGAATGTTTGCACTCATTCAAGAACATCCAATAGATTGGTCTTGACTGGATTGGATTGGGTTTGATTGTACTGGATGGCAGGATTACCATCAAATCTGGTGATTATAAACAAACATCACAGTCATCTCCAGAGTCTGGAGAAACCCACAATTTGGCTTCATGGCCTGGAGACATCCTTTGACTGGACAGTAGAGTTCGGGAAGACAGCTCAGACTCTAAAAGATGTCTCTTTTCTGCATTTTTTTTCCCTGAACCAGGATCATCTCCAAACACAGAACATCCATAGACAAAGGAACAGATGTTTTAAAGAAATGTAGAGTAAATGTAAAATATGGCACTTTTTGTGGGAGTATTAATTCTTACAGTGCACTCTCCTTGCTGTCAATATGAAGAAGAGCACTTGGAAAAAAAAATTGCAAAGTAATTTTCCTTAGCTATTTTGAGGTTTTTTTTTCTTTTATTTCCGTACACAGTATATTCTATGACTTCTGTGGTTTATTTAACAACATTTAAGAGTTATTTTGAAGATCGAACTCAGTTGTAGAAGGAAATACAGAATGCCTCACAAAGGCATTCTTCATGTTTTTTTTTTTCTGTTTGTAACAAGAAGGCTCCGTCAACATTAAAACAACTGGAATTGCTAGTGAAACAGACTCAAGGTACAGCACATTTCATGAAAGACAGCTTTCACAGTAAAGCTACATGAAACCTTAGATACCAACTTTTGGACCTCCTTCAGGAAATAATTTGATGCTGTTATTCTTGTGAAAGTCAATCTCTTTTTTTTTCCCTTTTTATTTAAGGTACAAGACTGGACAGGGATACATCCTCAGAAAATTGATTGGTGGTTTCAGAGAAACTCCTGCATGTAGCGATCAAAGGATACATTATCATTAGAGTTTTGGCATGTAGAATATCTAGAAAAGATGATGTTGACACTGGTAGGGGTTGGAAGGGACCTGTAGAGATCATCTAGTCAAACCCCATATAGTACTTTGTGTCCCAAAGCACTGCTGATGTTATTTGGATTTTTTTAATAGTTTTGATTTGTAGAAATGTTGTGGAGGCATCTTGTATATTAAGGTTGAATTAAGAAGGGACTAGTTTAGGAAGACTAATTAAGGATTCTTTTAATTTTTTTCTCAATGAGTACATCAAAATTCCTGAGTTCTCTTTTTGATGGCATTTTCCAATTCAGAAAAGAAAAAAATTATAAAAGTTTCTGATTACACAACGATGCTGCAGATATGCATTTTTACTCATTTATGTATATATATATATATATTTCAGCAGTAATGTAACTGGATTAATAACTCATCATAAATATAGCTAAAGATGGACACTGTCCACATAAATCTGGGAAGAAATTACCTCCTCGAAGGAGGAACAGAAGATTGTCAGGAGATGGAAGTAACATCTTAAAGCTTCTACTCCAAAACATCTACTGCATGGTAATCACCAAATTTACTGCGCCTAACAATAACCCCACACGTATTTTACAGTGAGTTTTGAGTATGCTAATGCTAAATTCAGTCAACAGAAATAATGTTATTAGGTTTTCATACTCACTTTAAAGACAATGATTCCTTTGTTCTCATCTCTCTTAGTTCATCTCTGCTATTGACAACTCTTATCTCCACAGTTCTTTCCAGGTGACATGGTTTGGCCCAGCTAGCACAGCAGCACCATGACAGTCTCTTGCTCAGTGCCCTCATTTACTCCCACCCTTGTTAGGATGGCAGAAACAGAATGGAATAAAAGCAAAAAGGGAATAGGATGATGAGAAAATTACAACCAGCACTTTAAGATCTCCCTCCCCCATCCCTCCNATACATTATCATTAGAGTTTTGGCATGTAGAATATCTAGAAAAGATGATGTTGACACTGGTAGGGGTTGGAAGGGACCTGTAGAGATCATCTAGTCAAACCCCATATAGTACTTTGTGTCCCAAAGCACTGCTGATGTTATTTGGATTTTTTTAATAGTTTTGATTTGTAGAAATGTTGTGGAGGCATCTTGTATATTAAGGTTGAATTAAGAAGGGACTAGTTTAGGAAGACTAATTAAGGATTCTTTTAATTTTTTCTCAATGAGTACATCAAAATTCCTGAGTTCTCTTTTTGATGGCATTTTCCAATTCAGAAAAGAAAAAAATTATAAAAGTTTCTGATTACACAACGATGCTGCAGATATGCATTTTTACTCATTTATGTATATATATATATATATTTCAGCAGTAATGTAACTGGATTAATAACTCATCATAAATATAGCTAAAGATGGACACTGTCCACATAAATCTGGGAAGAAATTACCTCCTCGAAGGAGGAACAGAAGATTGTCAGGAGATGGAAGTAACATCTTAAAGCTTCTACTCCAAAACATCTACTGCATGGTAATCACCAAATTTACTGCGCCTAACAATAACCCCACACGTATTTTACAGTGAGTTTTGAGTATGCTAATGCTAAATTCAGTCAACAGAAATAATGTTATTAGGTTTTCATACTCACTTTAAAGACAATGATTCCTTTGTTCTCATCTCTCTTAGTTCATCTCTGCTATTGACAACTCTTATCTCCACAGTTCTTTCCAGGTGACATGGTTTGGCCCAGCTAGCACAGCAGCACCATGACAGTCTCTTGCTCAGTGCCCTCATTTACTCCCACCCTTGTTAGGATGGCAGAAACAGAATGGAATAAAAGCAAAAAGGGAATAGGATGATGAGAAAATTACAACCAGCACTTTAAGATCTCCCTCCCCCATCCCTCCTTTCTTCCCGGCCCCAGCTCACTGCTCCCAATATCTCTACCTCCTCCCCCTGTAACGGCTCAGGGGGGCAAGGAATGGGGGATGTGGTCAGTCTCTCACAGATGGGCTCTGCCGCTTCTGTCTTCTCAGATGAGGATGACTCTTGGCATTCCTCCCCTGCTTGAACATGGGGTTCCTTCCCCAGAACACAGTCCTTAACAAACTTCTCTGGTGTGGGTTGTTCCCAGCAGCTGCGACTTCTGCCGATACAGGGTGCCTCACGCGGGGGACAGTCCTTGATGAATCTCTCTGGAGTGGATTCTTCACCACGGTTGCAGTTTCTGCAGTTATAGCGCCTCTTGGGACAAGGCCTCTTCTGGGCATAAGTTTGATGAGCTGCTTTGTTGTGGGTTCCTTCCCACAGTTGCAGCTGTGAATGTTGGGTCCCTCCCTCAGGACATGGCCTCCTCCAGCCATAGTTTTAAAGAAGAAAATCACTGCCCCTGGATTGGGGTCTGTAGTGAAGTTAATCACTGCCCCTGGTCCGGGGTCAGCTTTATCAAAATGAGTCTGTACTGCTGATGTGGAGTCTTTAAAGACATGAAAATAAATCTCAGCTTCACCAGTTCTCTCCGTAGAATGCAGGGGAGTCTCTGCTCTGGTACACCTCCTCCTCTCTTTTATTACTGACATTGGAGTCTGCATGGTTGTTTCTCTCATTGTTCCTACTCCTTGCACCACCACCAGCCAGAAGAAGAAGAAAAGACAGATGAAAAAGCAGGAAGAAGATGGAAGAAAAAACTTCCTCTTCTGGCTTCTTCTTAGAAAGTGATCATGGAGGCATCTAGTTGGCTCAGCCCCAGAAGTGAGTCTGGGTCAGAGCTGGGGAGAGTTGCAAACAAATTCTTACAGGCACCATCTTTACAGCCGCTTCCCCCTTACCAGAAAAGCTATCATGTCAAACCAGGACATTCAGATGTCCCATTTCACTGATTCCTCAGCCCTACCAACTACTTTACATGTGCAAGGATGAAGAAGCTAAGCTGATGCCTCGAGTGCACTTGTGTGTATTTGATTTGATCAGGATTGGGAAGTTACTTGATTTTTAGATAGTATATACATGTCACTTCTAATGAGTTTCTAACCAAAAAATCGCAAAAGAAATTGCTTAGAAAATATGGGTCATAAGATAAAATGAATTAATCCTACAGATATGTGGTAGCACTAGAGAGAAATATCTGCATGTAAGAAAGTTATCATTTTTTTTTTAAGTACATGCCTTAAATAACCTATATAAACTATATATGTATATATAGTTTCAAATATATTGTGATAAATCCTAACAAGAAATTCTAAAACAAGCTTTGGTTTATTAGTATTTTTTCTTTCTTTGAGAATTTTCTGACTAGGTTTTATAATATTTTCTCCTGTCTCTCTGTCCTGATTTTGGCTGGGATAGAGTTAATTTTCTTCCTTGTATCTGATACAGGACTAAGTTTTAGGTTTATGCTGAAGAGAATGTTGGTAACAGGAATCTTTCATTTACTGCTGAGCAGTGCTTGCACAGCATCAAGGTCTTCCTGCCTCTCAGTGCTGTCCTGATAGCGAGTGGGCTGGGGATGCACAAGAATCTGGAAGGGAGCATGGCCAGGACAGCTGACTCCAACTGACCCAAGGAATATCCCATACTATAGAATGTCATAACCAGTATATAACTGGGGCAGCTGACCAGGAGGGGTGGGTCACTGCTCAGGCCTAAGTCAGTGGGGAGTGAACAATGGCACTGGGCCATTGGTCTTGGCATTGTTCTATTATTCTATCTCTCTCTGTTACTATTTCATTACTGTTATTATTGTATATTATTATTGTTATTAATATTCTATTTTATTTTTATTGTAGTTAGTAAACTCTTCTTATCTCAATTCATGAGGTTTGCTTTCCTCACCCAATTCTTCTCACCATTGATGGGGGAGAGTGGCTGTGTGGTGCTTCATTGCTGGCTGGGCTTGGAGCATGGCATGTTCCCTTAACTCAATGCAGTATGTATTTCATACAATGTTCTCTTTTTGTCACAAATGCTTTGTCTTTAGTTCAAAAGTTTCCTGGGATAGGGTGAATGTTATTGTAGCATATAAAAATGACAGCTTGATAGAGTAAGAAGCTTTTAATCCTAAATAGAGATCTTAAATCAATTCCATAAAGATGATGAAAAATAATCTGAGAAGTAAGATTCAATTTTAAATTAATTCCAAAATCTCCAACTCAGATTTTAAGTCAATTCAGTCTAACAGCTTATGAAGAGCTGGATGTGCTTTTAACTTCGGTGTCAATGAATGGCACTCAGTATTTTTCAATCTTCTAGTCTAGTATGGATCTATAATATTGAAATAATCTAAAAAAATCCTTCCTTTGTTTGCAGTGACACTGGAATGAGGCTAAGTGTAAGATTCAAAATGAATAATATTTGGCAGTCCTTGTGATTGTCCTCTTTTCTCTGTAGAAAAGGAAAATTTTGAGTAGGTTAGTTCAGAACTCAGCAAAGTATGAGCAGAAATAGATAAAATCTGGTCTTTAAAAAAGATCTAATGTTTATGCAACATCTTAAGCAAATCAGTAAGCTTTAATGACAATCAATGTGTTTTGCTGGAAGCTTGTGGTCTAAGACTACACTGTGGGATCGAGTACCTTCACACTTTTTTACTTCCACATCTGAGGAGGAAGCACAGTCCAAAGGAAGTTGATTGCATTAAACCTAGAAGATATGAATATCACTAACTCATCTAAAAGAGAGATATGCCAACAGAGGAACAGCTCCCTATCCCATCATATAGCAGAGTGCCTGCAACCTGTTTTGACAAGGGTGCTAATGCTTTTTGTGCACTCTCTCTTAACAGATCTGTGCCACCAAGAGAAACTTTTTTCTCATAGCTTACCAAAATTTCAAACCCAAGTATTTAATGTGGACTTACCTTATGAATGAACATCATGTCTTTGCCACCTGAACTTACATGTCTAACCTTGAGCATAGTTCAGATTTTAGTGATGTCTGATTCTGAATTAAAGATGATGTAGCCTTTTTCAGTAAATATGTCAAAACCTCATGCTAGTACACTATGAAAAAAAGAAAATAAGAAAACAAAGAAAAAATACAGATTTCTGTCAGAAAAAAACCCCAGTTAATTAATTAATCAATTAATTAATAATTATTATCATCATCTTAATTAATTATAATTAAGATTATAAATATTTATAATCTTAATTATCAAAGTTCAGCATTTAATTTAAATACACAAACAGCAAGAACAGTCCTGTTTAGTGAACAGGAAGCAAAAGACTTAGGACCTTATTCTATGATTAGTTATACATCATGTGCTTTCTCTCTGATTTTCATACAGTTTCAATGAGAATGTTTTAAATGCAAGGCTCTTGGTTAAGGTATATAGAATTGTCATCTGGACATCAGCTATAGAGAGGATTTGTCTAACACCATGTTTGGCTTGGTTCACTGTAAGCAGTGAATTTTTACAGGATGAGGTTTCAGCGTAAAATCTACAGGCAATTTCTAGCAAATCTACTTGACTTTATCCTCTGTCTTGTCCAACTTTGTGGACTCCATAAAAGTGACAGGGACAAGAATAATCTCTTGACCTCACAAGTCACCATTTTTTCAGTATTACTGAAGCTCAACCATGCAGCTGAGATCAGAGGCCTTTGACAATAATCCCTGGGTAAATAATCTCTCTTCTCTCTCTTTCATATATGTGTTACCCTGTCAAACACTGGTCCATAGCGACAAACTGAGACATAGATACAGAGTCTAAGTTTTCATCTACAATTAGTGCAGGACAATAGGAGAGGGTCTACAGAATGGAGCAGCTGGTCTTGGGAACTAGGTGTCCATAGTGCTGTGTACAACTGGATCTTACTGTGGGTTGGGTCCACTGAATTCAACACATTAACATTTGCAGTACACAAGATGCCCTCTGGAGCACATGATCTGAAAGCAATCCTGTTTATATACTCATTGCAATGAAAGTCTGTCTAGAGGGGATGGTCAGGAGATTTACTTCAAAAGTTTGCTTCTAATCTGAACTATTGTTAGTGGAGACACACTCAGAAGGACCATGCAAGGATAAGTCCGCTCCACCTGGTATGATGAAAGTGTTGGGAATAGCTTTGGTATGGATTAAGAACTAGGGCATCCTTAAAGTTTTTACAGTCTTATTTATAGCATGATGCATGGAAACAGGATTCAATTTCCAGATCTGCTACTGATTTACTTCCTCTATTGTCACCAACAGTCAGTTAAAAAAGCCGAGGGGAATGCTAATGTAATTAAAGCTCTGGAAACGCTTCCCTTGTTGAGCCGAGACCATAGTTTGTCTGTTCCTTACATTTGACTTGGTATTAAATTCATGTTAATGTGTTGTTCTGAATAAGAATTACAAAAGGGAAAGAAAAGGAAAATAGCTTTTTATTCCTTAGTTTACCATCTGTGAAATGAGACAATATTTACTTTTTCTCTCTGTGTTTTAACATCTGTGGTGATACAGGAATATGTTATTCTGTATAGGCCCTAGCAAAACTGCATACCGCTATTGGTAAGACTTATTCCTTCCAGTCCAGTGGAATCAATAAAAGATGAGAGAAAACAAATATCAACAAAATTAATCTAAGATCTAACTTTATTGAATTCAAGTCATTGAGCAGTGTTAAGAGTACATTTTTCTTTCATTAGAATGGTCCATGAGATCTTAGTCAACAAAGTGTACTTTTTTCAGTTTTCAAATATTTGAGGAAGCTTAACTAGCCAGAATTTCTGATGTTCTTTGTATTATATTTCATATTTGAGGAGAACAATAAATTTATCTAATGTTTACCAATTTGAATTTTCATTTTTATCATGAATTAAAACTTTTCAAACTGAGTTTCTGATTACAAGCTTTTATTGAAAATACAGAAAATTGTCAGTAACAGAACTTATTTCTTTATATAACCAGTAAGAGACATAGTGACAGATATACAGGCTATGGGAATGCAGCAAAGTCAAAGCAGTGTAAGTTATGGGTTGCAGAAGTATACATACTGTTATAAAAGTTACATCAATGATTTATTTTTAACAACATGTCCCTTTTTCTCCTCACACAGTTGAACCATTAATCTAATGTAGGAAGTAAATCATTGAATTTTTTCAGTTCCTTTATTCTTGATATGCACATTTCTATAGTGGTTATTTCATTTTCTTAGCTATAGCAATGAAATTAACTTGCTGCTAGTATTATCAAATATTCCAACAAGTCCTCCATCTTTCTTTAATTTCAGTAAATCAGGACAATTCCCAAAGTCCATCATAAAAAGAATTTAGCAATTTATCAATGAAATAACTTGAGTACTAGTTTTCTATAATCAGATTTTGAAGTCTTTCAGCAGGAAAAGTGTAAAAGATCTCAAGATATCAAGGACTGGAAGCCTCTGAATTCTGCCATGGTTTCCTATATTGACACTTAAACATTAAGCAGTCATACAGTGGGGAATCCCTGTAACAAACAGGCTCATTTCTGACATGTTGCTAAAACCTGAGATGACAAAACTGTGTATGTCAACTCACCCTCCATCATCTGTTACTGAGTTAGATATTTTGCAGTCTCTACAGAAAGTTGTGATTTTACACAAAATCCAAATCACCATAAAACAGGCATAACTACAATCTTCTATAATAGGTGATTAATATTTATTAAATGGTCTTGATTGGATTTGCAAAGCCTGATAACTAGGAGCAAGAGCAGCTGTGGTATTAACCTGTAGAAGGGTTCTGAATGACATTTGCATAGTTTACTCTTCTTCTGACAGAACACTTAACAAAACTTAGAGGAAAAAAGTTGTGAGCATTTTTACTTAAACTACAACTAACTCCAAGGAAAAGTAAGTGAGAATAGGAGTTGTTTTGCAGACAGGGAATCACAGAATAGTTTAGATTAGAAAAGACTTTCAAGATCATCAACTCCAACCATTAACCCAGAACTGCCACAGCCACCACTAAAACATGTCCTTAAGCTCCACTTCTACACATCTTTTGAATAACTCCAGGAATGGTGACTCTACTTCTCTGGTCACTCTCTTCCAATGCTTGACAGGACCTACCCTTCATAAACCCATATTGACTAGGCCTGATCAGCCAGTCATCCCATATGTGATGGATGACAGCACTCATGTTGATCTGTTCCATAACCTTCCCTGAAAACAAGTTTCAATTTGACAGGCTTGCAGTTCCTTGGACCCTACTTCCAGCCTTTCTTGGAGACAGGTGTCACATTTGCTACCTTTCAGTAAAGTGAGATCTCCCCAGTGAGTCAGGACTCCTGGTAAATAATAAAAAGTGGTTTGAAGAACAATTCTACCAGATCCCTTAGTATCCTTGGTTAGATCCTATCCAGCCCCATAGATTTGCCATACCACCTGGCAGATGTAGCTGAGTCTCTGGCTTTTGCAGGCGTAACTGGTCACAAACATGCTGGTGCGCAACTCGGCAAGCTGTCATTAAAGAAACTGAATTTTGTTATGTATTTATCTTACAATCTTTTGCTTTCAGTCTTTTGACTAAGAATTCAACCTTGTGTCTTAGTCAATACAGTCTTGTTTTGGTGTCAAGCCTAAAGTCAGGGAGAATCAGAATGAAATGGTCTGCTTTGTCTTCCTAGAAACAGAAAAAGCAAACTAGTTAGCATATTCAGAACTCTTCTAGTAACATGCACCCAGAGACATAGCTGAGGAAACTCAGGAAGAGAGAGTTCTTGTCAAGCTGCAAAGAATCACTGTGATTGTAGGAATGCATGGACTTTCCGGAACCTTGGAAACCCTGAAACACCATAGCCATTTAAAAGTATGTAAAAGTATAGTTTGGAATATAAGCTTTTCCTTACACAGCTGAAGGCTCTCAGGTCTGGTCACAATGTAAATAATGAACCATTCTATAACATGTACTGTTTTGCTAAAGTCAAAGTGGAATAATCTGTGACATACGCATGTGCAATGAAGTTTACCCAGTCTGCAGATTCTTCCTCCTTTTTCTGTGTTCATTCTCTGTTGTCACATGGTAACAATTTACTTATGGACTACAGTTTCCCTAAGTGATGTAGTGAATTCAGTCTCCTAATTTTGTCCCATATAAAAGAGAGATATTCTATAATCATAGTTGTTTCACAAGGCCAGACCACATCATTCTACTTTCCAAATGCTTCTGCTCATGTTGTCTCATCTTCAACCATTTTTTTGGAAGAGCCTATCCACAATGTCATCTCTAAACACATAAAGGAAAAGATGGTCATCAGGAGGAGACAACACAGATTCACCAAGGGGAAATCTTGTTTGACCAACCTCATAGCCTTCTATGAGAGTATAACTGGCTGGCTAGATGAGGGGAGAGCAGTGGATGTCATCTACCTTGACATCAGCAAAGCTTTTGATACTGTTTGCCATAATACCCTCCTCAGAAAGCTCTGAATGACAGATCCCAGAGAGTGGTGACCAACAGCACAGATTCAAGTTGGAGGCCTGTGGCCACTGGAGTTCCACAGAGATCTGTTCTGGGGTCAGTCTTGTTCAACATCTTCATCAACGACCTGGATGAGGGGACAGAATGTACCCTCAGCAAGTTCCCTGATGACACCAAGCTGGGAGGACTGGCTGATTCCCCAGCAGGCTGTGGTGAAATTTAGCAAAATCTTGACCAGGCAGAGAGGAAGTCCTGAGATGTTCAACAAGGACAAGTACAGAGTCCTGCACTTGGGAAGGAATAACTCCATGCACCAGTATAGGCTGGGGATTGATCTGCTGGAGAGCAGCCCTGCAGACAGGCACTTGAGAGTCCTGGTTGATAAATGTCGGAGAAAGCACTGCCGGAGAAATGACAGCCACACCAATATGGTTAAGGTAATAACTCTCCACTTTATTAGCGAGCATCAGACTTTTGTAAGCAATCAAAGCTAGCTTGGTTACAATAATTCTGATTGGCCTTTTCCAGCTACACTTTCTGTGATAAGCCTTGCAGTTTCACATACTCCTTCAGGTTCTGCCTTGCTACATTCTTTTAAGCTTACATAGTTTCTTTCCCACACGCACAGCTGCCTTCATATCTATACTCTAATGAGCAACTCGTCCTTGACGATTTTTCAGGCTCACTGTTCCCAGGCTGACGTCGCCCCAGTCTGAGGCTGCATCTGAGGCCAGTGTCTGAGCTTTATGCAGCTTATGTCTCGCATAACCCAAGTCTGGATGGGCCACAGGTTCTTTTTCCTTCAGGTATATTACTACAGATAAAAGCTGACCATGAGCCAGCAATGTGCCCTCTTGGCCAAGAAGGCTAATGGTATCCTGGGATACATCAAGAAGAGTGTGGCCAGCAGATGGAGGGAGTTTTCCCCTACCTCTGTCTCATCTGGAATCTCGTGTCCAGTTTTGGGCTCCCCAGCTCAGGAGAGACATGAAAATTCTAGAGCATGTCAAGCACAGGGCCACCAAGATGATGAGGGGATTAGAGGACATCCTTCTTATAAGGAAAGGCTGTGGGACCTGGGACTGTTTATCCTGGAGTAGAGGAGACTGTGAGGGGACCTCATTAATACAAGTATTTAAAAGGTGCATATCCAGAGGATGGGGTTACACTTTTTTTTTCTGTAGTGTCCAGTGATAAAACTGGGGGTAATGGACAAAAGCTGGAACACAAAAAGTTCCACTTTAAGTGGAGGTATTCAAAACTCACATGAGCACATTCCTATGCAACCTGATCTCGACAGACCTGCTTTAGCAGGGGAGTTGGACTAGATCTCTAGAGATCCCTTCCAACCTCTGCCATTCTATGATTCTGCAATTTTCATTGGCAATGACCCTCAAAACCAGTTAGAGAAATGCCTTCTAGTTTTTGCAGGAACTCATCAGGATGGATTAAAGCAATCATCTTACCACTCTCTTTGTTTTTTATCTCACTCTTACTTGTATGTTTCCTCTCAGTCATTTTCCTTAGTTCAGAAATCACTCTCTAGTCCAGGTTCAGTCATATTTCACTCTCACACAGACCATAGCACTTAGCTAGTCCCAAAAATCTTGAACACAAACTTATGTTATTAGCCACCTTTT
This sequence comes from Urocolius indicus, assembly GCA_013401255.1. Taxonomy (NCBI): domain Eukaryota; kingdom Metazoa; phylum Chordata; class Aves; order Coliiformes; family Coliidae; genus Urocolius; species Urocolius indicus. Next base: position 118,879 of record WBNH01003214.1, on the reverse strand, counting down.
GTGTCACTCTGTTCCATAAGAGTGAAATAGTGCTGAACTGTGTGCCTTGACAGGGACTACAGAAGAAAACTCTCATCAATCTGAACTGCAGAGGACTCTAAATAACTCCCAGAGGAGCAGAGGTAGCACAAGCCATTCAGACCTGACTGGAAGACTGAACAGCTTCATGAGATTTTTTTCTATGTTAATTCACTCACCAAAAACAACTGTAAATGTTGATAAAATCCAGGAAAGAGTTTGGTGTGAGAAATGCTGTTCTTCCAGACCAAATAAAACTCAGTATCAAACCTTACTCTTTAATTACTGTCCTCCAAAATTTAACAGTTTAACTGATTTCTATAATTTTCTAGGCCGAGATTTTCAGTTTTAATTTCAAAGGGCAATATTTCTTCAATATTTTTAAGGTGAAATAAGGTTCATTAAGGTTAAACAAAGTAATTTATTGCAATGAAAGACATATTTCATTACATTGTAGATTTTTATTTTGAGACATCTAAGCAAAGTCAGTTACGTTTCTTAAAGCATTAGATCTTATATGAAGGGAAAAGTGTATAGCAAAAACGTCAGAAGCGCCTTATGGATTTTTCGTTTAGTGAAGGTTGATGTTCCATTACAATTCCCTCTCACTCTACCTGCACAAGGCCTAGTCAAATACTTCCCCTCCTCTCCTTTCCTTTCTTCAGCCTTTATAAATCTGAATTTGTATTTATATCTTCCTACATACAGAAGATTCCTATTAAGAAAGGAAAGATACAAGCTTTATACTGTCATACAGGAACTATTAATCAAAACAAGATATTCCAGCAAGTTATGAGTTAAGTATTTTCCAAACACTTTGTGTATTCAGTACCTGCCAAGAAACTGGCCCCATACTTGCTTCTGCAGGTGCAGAGGAAGGCTGAAGGAGTGAAGTTGATCATTGCCCTGAATTCTTGCAATCAATTATTATTGCTGTTCTGTTGTGAAAAGTCCAAGTGCCTGGCTTACCTGGGATGATAATGGCATGGTTCGTGTGTGGTTATCCATCAAACCACAGTGTAAATCTCTGAGCAGTAGTTGTAATTAATTTTCCCTTTTTAATAATTCTAACTGTAGTAGGTAAGCTTTCTCTTAACCACATAGGGTTGTTTTACACATTTCAATGTTTATTTCAGTATGCTTTAGAAAAGAGATATGCTTTCATTTCACAGATAGAAACTAGCCATGCTAAAACCTGGAGAATAATGACCACATTTAGACGAATCAGTGAAAGCAAGACTGGTCTCAGAACTTATAAGTTTAAATGGTTTGACTCAGACTGATCTTGGAAGTAAGACTTGCAGGAGAGAAGGTAATGCTTAAATACTCAAATATTGAAAGAAATGGTGAGTGACTCAGATTTTATCATGCCTTCTGATGAGCTATTAGTGGACTGGAGCCCCAGGACACTTCTCATGAGGTATTACACTGACAGAGAGACTAGCTTTGAGTGATACACAGGGTGTGAGCTTCTAATAATTACACTGATTTCAGTAAAGTTCTCACAGTTCCTGAGAAAATTAGGGGGAAGAGGGGTTTGGGAGAGGAGGGGAGGTAGTGATTTGTATTGAAACAGTCGGCTTTGTGGGATGATGGTAAACTAATCATATTCTAAAGTGGAAACACAGTCTATTGAGTTTCAGTTGTGTAAGACTCTTATATTTCATTCCAAGCAGAATATCATGGGGTAAAAAGGAGGATCATTCGATAGAGCGCATTGTGTTCGACTGAGGCTTTAACCATTCCTGGTTATTAAGCAGGCTTGAAAAGTCCTTTTAGGTCTATCTGAACCTGCACCGCAATACACAAGTGTAAAAATGCTGAATAAGGAAAAAAAAAAAAAAAGCTAGCTAATAACAGGGATATCTTCTCTAAGTTAAACTATATACAAAGCACACGTCTCTATACTGGTAAGAGAGGATTCATTGTTTTAAAAGTTATTTTCATTTTAATTATGATTATGATGTTCTTATATTAAAAATTCATGCAGTATGTATTTTAAAGTGATGACTACTATGATTATTCAAAAAACTGATGACTTTTTCTAAAAATTCTCTGAAGCTTGTAAATGACTAAAAAGTTACAAAAGAGTTTATCTGGAAATTAATAGAGATTGTAAAGGAAATAACTTGATTATGTCCATTTTTTCCATGAAAAATATTCTGTGGTGCCTTTTTTAGCTAGAGAATAGCCTGAGCAGAGCTTCTCAATCTCTGGAAATAAAAAAAAAATTCATATTATAGCCTAAGTATTGATATACTCTTTTTTTTTCTTGTTAACAAAGTAATAACTGAGTTAAACTATGATGTTCAGTGATAACTTTATAACTATAATGTTTATTAACAATTTATTGTTTATGTTTTCCCCTACATTGTTTTGTTTCCTGAGTTACATGAGAAGGAAAGCATCTGTTTTTAAAATACACATATTTTCTTCCATTTTGTTGTCTATTTTCTGGTGGTTTAGTGACTACCAATGCTATTTTGACCATAGATTAAGAATCACCAACAAAATGTTTCACAGTGCCACAAAGACTTTACTTATCCACAGCCTCTGACCATTTTGATTGTTACTTATTATTTGTCTCAAAGTAACATTTAGACACTCTAACACAAGGCTTTGTTCTAATATATAGAAGAATGTCTAAGTAGATCAATTGCAACTTGAAAGGCAAAGATAAATGAATTTGCAATAGTTTTCCAAAATAATAATATCTTAGAAAAGTAGTAGAAAACACTATAATAGAAACAGAGTGAGATTAAATTGCTTGCTGAAAGCCACTGAAAGTATATCTATCTTGCAGAACCAGAATATTCAAAACTGCCAGAACTGGGTAGACTCACAGTTGGCCTAACTTCAAAACTGGGAGCTGATATTTCCATCACTACTGTATTACAGTTAATATGTCTTAGCTGAGAAGCTCATTATCTTCAGACCAATACAACTCTACTGCTTTTGGGTCTCAAGCTAATATATCTCTTCAGCATTGCTTTATTCATTGTGGATGTTCTGCCTCAGTTTGGCGCTAATCCAAGCATATCTTTATGACAAAACATTTTCTGCAGTATAGACAAGCCCACAGGAAGTTTGCAAAAGAGCTATAAAGTCAAAAGCAAGGGGTTTGAGATTTGTCCGTCTTAACCACAAAACATTCCATCTTCTGATGACATACTTGGTTTTATCAGGTACTCAGTCTAGGACATAACTTATATATTAGATCAGACGGTAATTCCTTATAATAGGTTTCCCTTGAATAAAGTATACGGAAGGAAAAAACACCTTGTGACCTCCCTCAATTCCTTGCATAGAGATTTCTAAATGGAGAAAACTTTTCAATCAAAATAAAATACCTAAAGCACACATGTTTTACAAATACAAGCAAGGAAAGTACAGAAATGAATCACAGGAGAGCATATTCTCAAGGATTTTGATGTAGTAGTGGTCTTCTGGCTGTAAATGTCTAGACAACTTTAAGAACAAGTTTAAAAGCCAATATAATGCTATAAAAGTAGGATGTAAATGTAAGGAAATAGTAATGAAAGCTCTGGAAAGATTTCACTCATACCATGCTCAGTACTACTTACCACATCATTAAAAACTGGCTTCTTAAAAATGTGGTGAGAAGGAAAGAGAGTTGATCCTAGTAATCAAAGTTATGAGCTGTGAAGCCAAGAACAGAAAAGACCTCATTCTGAAACAGTCAGTGAAAAGGCAAATAACTGAGACACAGTTATTAAGTGATGAAAATGAGTTTGCACACAGAAATATTTTAAATAGGTATTTGCAAAAGAATTGGAAGCATAATCACATTTTTACTAATTCTTCCTTACTTTATTTGCGATGATAAATAACACAACTGTCTGCTTTAAACCGGGAGATTTTTACCCGTGAAGATACCTACAGACTATAGAGAGTTCGTGTGTCATTTCTGCTTCTCACTTGTTAACTGGAGCTTCAAACTATACAGAAATACCAAGTGGCTGAATGCTGGACTGCAAGCAAGAAAATCACTATGAAATATAAAGTCACACTTACTGTGAGTGCAGAACACTGATGCTATCAGTAAAGGCATGTCCTGAGAGATGAACATGAACTCAACTGAAGTCCAGTTTTCTTTTCTCTTTTCTTCTGTAAAGGTTATGTGGGAGATAGTTATGAGAGTTTTACTATAAAACGCACATAGGAGGCCAAACTCGCTCTCCTTGACACCAATGTGATTGAGGTACTTGGTTTCATTTTCATTCCTTCACTTCAATTTTATGGCAAGACAGCAGAGAACACTTGAAAAAGTCTGAGGTTTTTTTTAACACAAGATGAAAAGTAGTGATTTTTAGTTTGAAAAAAAAGGACTCTAGGTTTATTTTACCTAAAGATCATACTCTTTCCTCTTATGGTATTTCAGACATTAAGGTATGTTTGAGCAAATATCAGTACTACAGAAAGTAATCATCTTTCTATTTCCTTTCTTCTCTTCCACTTTTAGTGATGTTTGTGTCTCAGTATCTCAGAATTTTGCAGGTATTTACATTGTCCACACCTTGTAGCCCAAGGAGATCCTCTTATACAATGTAGCCAAACTAATGCCTGATGGGAAACAAACTCCTATTTACCATTATGGATGCTGAAGCAGCGTGTACAGTGTCACATGAAAAAGCTAAGTAGGGAATTGAACTCCAGCCTTTTAGCACCTCAACCTTGTGCCTTTGCTAGGCATTTGGAGATGGAGTATGTGCACTGCAATTTTTTTTTCCACTAGACCTATGGACTTGGATGCACATTATCCTGAGCATTCTAAAGGCTAGATATTTTCAATGACTATGTGTGAAAATGTAGCATTCTCACAGAATTGTATTTATATTTCATATTCACTAGAAACCCATGGTCTGTCTGTTAAGTGGCAATGTGCCCTTGCAAGCGTTTTTAATCAAATTCTAGGGACAAGGATTGATTTCTCACACAGAAATAAAAAGACATCAAGTCGGTACTAGTCATTTCAATCCTCTTCAATCAAGAGGAGACAAATAAAGACCTTGCACAAGTGGAGAAGGAAGATCACACAAAAATTAGCATTATGAGCAAAAAACAGGGGAAAAAAGAAAGTCACAATAAGCTAATTACTGAAAATACCATGAAAACAAAAATACAACACAGAAAATGTAGCAAGTTAGAATTCACTGACAGCAGTGGCAAAACATGAGGTTCACTTACTGCATAAAAATAAAACTATGGGTTCTTTTTTTGCCCGTTTGTTTTGAAAATAGAATTATTGAAACCATTGTAGCAGAAATATTGTGAGAGTCTTCTTGTGTTGTAATTAATCTAAGTAAAAATGCTTTTTATTTGCCACATGATGGATTTTATTGGAAAAAGAAAAAAACAAACCCAAACCTAAATCTTCAAATAATGTTATAATTATCAGCAGCAAGTGAATTGCTAAGCAGATGAAAATTGTCATACAGAAGCAAGGCACCATTCCCCTGACAATATAAATTGGCTTAGCTTCATTCAAGGCTTCCCAACTATGTTTCATACTGTCTCGACTCTTTCTTGTCCCTTAATGTTATAGTATTCACAAAACTCCACCATATTTGGTCCTTTTTTTCACCTTTAAATATGTAAATGCCTAAAAAAAATCCAAAGCCTTGTTTTTACATTCCTAGAACTTATTCCAAACCAAATTTGTTTATCTTTCCTTTTTTATTGTATTCAGCTCAAATCCTGGACAGATTTCGCCCTTGTTTGATCCTATCTTTACACTAGTTCTCTTGATAATTCTTGTAAGAAAGAGGGCAGTGTTTTATGATTTGTTACAGCACAGCATAATTTCTGTGGGTAGATATGTACATGTAACTGAGCAAGACTTCATCTGTAAACATGCAGAAAGGAATGTGGGATCTACCTACTGATTTATCCATCAGGTTACTTTTGATTTCCATATATACTGAACATCTAACGTGGACAGTGCCCTGTGTGAGGAGCACAGTAACTTACTGGCTAGGGATTGTATGAAATGCTGTACAAATAAAGACCTCACAAGTCAAAGAATGGTTTTTCATCAGTATCAACAGGTTTAGATTCTGCCTAAAAGTTGGGGGGAGGGGGTGAAGAGGAGTGGTAAGGAATGGAGCAGGCAGAAATTAATTTTCCTACTTTCAGAATTCAGCTGTTGGAAAAAAAGTTCAATTTTGCAAGAACAGAAGGTGTGGGTGCTGTTTCAGATGTACAACTGTGAGGCAGAAATATACTGTGAAATACTTATATTAAGATATCTTATGCAAATTATACACATAGGTCCAGTATCTGCGATCTAATTATGTGGATAATCCACTAGAATTCACTTCATACCAACCAGTTCCAAATGATCAGCCAATGCCATATAAATTAAGACTATGACAACATCACCTTTGTACTTTAGTAACCTTTGCTAATATAGAAAGTATCATTTTACTGCTCTGGATAGATTAATAACTAGAGTTTACATAGTATAGGTAGATATAGTACAAGCTTCCCTGTCATCTTCTGCTGATGAACTATCTTCTGTCATATCTGTATTCCCACTCAATGGCAGGCATATAAATGCATATACACACTGAAAACACACAGCAGTTGCTTATAAATAGCTTGCATTCTCAAGCACTCACTGTTTCATGCTATCTAAAAATGATTCATTTGAAAAGAGAAAGGTCTGAAAGGCCACTGTTACACTTTTTCCTAGGGACTGGAAATACTACTGTATCTTAAAATTCTTTGTAAACTGCAATATTTTTAATGGCAATACCTACACCCCACTTTTGGAATTGTCTCCACTTTCTAGACTCTCATTGCCAAAATATGAAAGATATTTCATGGATGCAAGAACAGATGATTCCTCACATGAACACAGAAGTCCCCAGAGACAAAGGTGTACCTTAGTGTCATAATTATCCAGAACCTTGCTGTAAAAAGAAATAACAAACTTGGGGGAAAAAAGGTGAATGTGACACTCCAGGTTTTGATATAAGGGATGAACTTTCCAGTTACATCATTGATATTCCACTTTCTTTTTAATGTCTTAAGCTTACTCCAGTTTCTAATGCAATAGGAAGAAATTACAGCTATTTTAGTTAGGTTTCCATTTCAAGCCTGTCTGAGCTCCCTCCACTTAAATTCAATGCCAGCTTTTTCCCACAAATATATGCTGCTAAAGAAAAGAGCTAAAATTCACAGACCTGTCAAGAAAGATATCCATTAAGATAGTAAGATGCCAGTGTTCAACTTCAACATTACAGCATTAAATCACAAAGGAATTCATTTTGTTAATAAGAAACAAGAGAGGAAGGAATGCATGATGCAGGGGGGTAGGGCAGAGGAGAAGAATACGGAGCAATATGACAGTAAAATAGAAAGTACAGATTGAGGTACCACAAGGAATCTGAATTCCTCAACTAAGACTTGTCAATGACACTTTTAGCATACGATATGCAGTTTTAATTAAATTATGGCCCAGAGTCAGAGAACAAAGCCAAAGGCCCAGTTTTTTATTTCATTTTTAGAATAGAGATCTTATCTTCTACAGCATTTCATACACTTCTAATTAAATATGGATTTATGGCTTTAAAGTACCTGAAAACACAGCATAACTTTTAGGATTCATCCCATGCTGAACCCAGAGCAGTGCAGTCAAAGAATGAGATTCTGACCCTCGATGAAGTCAGGGGCAAACTTCTTAATAGATTGAGGGATGTGGGAAAGGTGTTAGGAAAAGAGTTCAGATTGTGCAATGTGTGTGAAAAACATTACTATACTTTGTAGTAATGAAGTAATGATTCTCTCTGTGTGTAAACACATTCAATAAAACTTTAATTGTGTTTGCCTATAGTAACAGGGTACAATTCTATACAAAGCTAAACATTTTTAAGTGCTGCCAAAAGTGCTCTTTCAACCTGCTAGTTATTATTTTGCTGTGCCTGCCAAACCCTACATTTATTGGCAACTCTCATTGTCCATTTTTCACACCCCATCACATTATTTTGAATAAATACAGGACCTCTTCTGTTCAAAAAGTTGGAATTTTTTTTCCAATGGCTGCAGAGGGTTTTGCTTGTGGTGATGACTTATTATTAAATATATTTCAAGTAAGTTTACTGAGTGTCTTAAAACAGAAGTGTAGGCTGGGTGAGAATGTTACCCCCGTTCTTGAAATTCTGAATGAATGTCAGAACCTGTTTTGCCATGTTTGTATAAGGAAACATTAATAAAGTGCATTCTGTTGAGGATCTCTTGATATTACTGTGGGTAGATAATTTCTTGAAGGTCAGCTGCTCTTAAATTCATCTTTTACATTCTCATAAGATTAGGGCGATGATGCTAAAATTAACAAAGCAATGCTTATGGTAACTGAAGATATATATACCTAAAACTCGAATTCAGGAACTTGCACCCTAACACAAAACCTTCCATGATAGACTTACCCTGTAAAACTGAGGATAATGCTACTGGCTTAGAAATAATGAGGCTTGTGCTTGCCTGGGAACAAAGTCTGGTGTGTGTGTATGATACATTTCCAGAATAATCAGACATATGGGAGTTTCTTGCGGGGGTAGTGTGTTGATGTTATTTGTCAGCATGATGTATGGCTGTTAAGGCAGGTTAGAAATGGTTCCTATTTTTTCCAGGACTAGCATAAACAGTTTCGAAGTGTAGATGCATAGTATACAATGACTAAATTTTATTTCATTCCACAGCAAAGGCTGTGATTTGAGAATTTCAGAAGCTTATAATTAAAACTTTTTTTTAATTATCAATGTTCACCCCTATATATATATAGATATGTATATATATAACACATCTATTCTCAAGAAATACTCTGGAATTTTTCTCTACCTGTTAGAGAAAATGTTATTGTGGACAGAAAAGACAACTGAAAATTATGTTCCTTAAAGAGAGTCCTATTACAAATTCACCATTTTCCAAACTACACCATCACAAGAGGAGAATCAGCCTTGGTGCTCCATTGCATGTTGTTTTCACTGTTTCTTATATTTTAATGACATTTTCAGTTTCTGTAAGATGATTTTAAAAGAGATTCCATTAAATTGTATTACATTGAAGAGGCTGATCTTGTTTCATTTCAGATCTTCGAAAGGTAAAAGTATTTTCTGATGTGACCTAGTTTAAATAACCTTTTTTTTTAATGCTCCTTTGAAAATTAGGTCTGGAAATCTGTTTTAAAAATCAGAATCTGTCAAAGTCTCTCTGCTGTGAAATTGCATTCTCCTTGAAGCTTTCCATCTTCAGTGAAAAGTCTTCCATTTAACTTTATTAACAAGTAACTCATAGCCATTAATATTTCCCAAAACACTTTGATTTTTAAAACTTTGCAGTATTACTAATTAGGCAACGATATTCTAATGTGAACAGAATGTTTTAACAGGAGCTACACAAACAGATTAGGACTTTATCCTACATGTTCAGTTGTAAACCCACAGTGGCTTGTGGCTTGAACAACAAATACAAAACCCTCTGTAACAACAAATACAAAACCCTCTGTAACTTGTACAGAACCACTCTCCAGAATCCAGACTAAGGTTTTACAAGCAAAATAATTAGGAATAATTTAGCAAAATACAGAATAGATTTCAGTAAAAAATAGTACAAATCCCCTACCTTTGATCATTAAGGATTGATGAAATTAAATTTATAGCTATGTTACCAAGTCTCATGAACTTCCAGACAGCATCTGAGTTCTAGTATTTTTCTTCACTACTTATGCACTAAAAGTGAACATTTAAACTCACGTTCAAACATTTGTCAGAACAGAAGGCTCAGGCCTCAAAGACAGATCTGTTCTGGGACTGATATTTAATTTTAGGTAAAGACAGCTGAAGAAAGTGAAGTTTTTTCATGTCATTGTCCCCATCATTTCTTCTGACAGTTGAGTACTTTATGATCTTTTGTTCTTTTGAAAAATCTCTTTTTCAGTCACTAAAGTGTATGATGACAATCACAAGTGGTCAAGATTAAACCTCTTAAATTCCTTGTCAGTGAGCTATATTTACTATGTCTGCACATACAGCCAATTGTAATGTTAGTTTTAACTACCTTCACACTTATTTGAAAGCATGAGCTAGGAGTGTGAGGTTGGCTTGTTACTTAGTTAAACCATGTAAGGCCATTAACCAGGTATCCTAATTGCTCACAATTCTCTTTTCTCACACTAAGTGCCCTGGAAAATATCTTTGCAAATCTTTTCTTTGACTTCCCTTTCATTTCCTGGGTCTATCTTTTCAAACAGTGCAGGTCACTATCAAAGGAAAGGGACACATTTGACAATAAAAATATCAGTCAAGGGAAGTCCAAATTTTTCAGTACTTCATGCAAAATGCTAAAATTCCCTGCATTTTCTACAGCAGAGACAAAACAAGGATGCCTAATTTAATTATGTGGATGTGACAATGGAAAATTAATTTAGTCTGGTGTGCTCTCAGCATTTTAGAGTTGTCTAATTTTTCTAGGAACCACTCCTGAGGCAAGGCTTACATTGCATAGAAAGAAAAGAAGTTTAAAATATTTCAAAAATTTTTAATTCTCTTTATCTGCTACTTCTCCTCCCTGAGAAATTTTTTGCCCTCAAAGGCTTTTCCAAACCGTATGCTTATTATATTTAGACAGGAAATAAAATTTATGCCATCTGATTTGTATGATCAATTGTAACTCCAAAACATAGTTCTAGTATTCGTTGTTCAGTCATCAATAACATATTCATAAGAAAGCAAGAGGAAGACACTCAGAACAAAAATCTGCTCTGTAAATGATAAATATAGAAGTAATTCAAGAACTCTTTAAGTTGATTGCATGTATTCTATAAGCAAAAAACAACTTTGTAAAGTCTTATTTAGCACTAATGTTACACAAATCTCCCTTTGAATATCCTTTCAAATTTTCCCTTATACTTTTATACCTAATACTAGTCTGTCTCACTGCAGAATTGTTTTCTGAGATTTTAAAGAAAGATTTCTTTTCCATTCTGCTTTAATTTAAAAAGATTAAATAAGCATATTTATTTCTGCAAGATTAGCCAAATGGTTTTTGCCTAGTTAGAGCTACTATATTTTTTTTACCTTTTTAAATTTTTGTAGTGATTTTGAAGTGCTTCTGGAGTCTTGTAACATTGAAGAATATCTTTTGTTTTGCTTAACAGAAAAGCACGTAGCTTTTATTCACAATGATTTATTCCTATAATAACAATAAATCTTAATTTTTTTTCTTAGAGTGCTTTCCTTTTTATAGTTAGAGACATAAGAAATACAATAATAGGAAAAGTAGAAAAGTAGGAAAAATCATGACAGTTTTTAAATATATTTTTGAAATTGTGAAATGTTTTTTGTGTTAACAATACTCAGCCATTCTGTATAGCTTCTTAGCAAAGTATTTCTCTAAAGTACAAACTCAATTTGAGAGAAGTTAGACAAATATTCTAGCAGACTGTATGTCAGTTTAGATGTGTGTAATTGTTTTTATCTGTGTGTACATGCACACAAGTAAGCACTTTTATTGCTTTGCTCACTTAGTTGACACAATAAGTCCACTAGTTATTTCACTAGAGGGGAACATTTGTTTGTTTGTTATTTCCCAAAATATTTAACACGAGGAATTCTTAACACACTCACTTTTGTCTCCTTTGTTTTGTTTGGGGATAAAGAAGAAGGGTGGCTTTTACGTAGTATTTCATGAGTCAGTCTGGGAACTGCACAGCAAAGTCAGATATATATGTATTTCCTAACCTTATTGCTACTGGGATAAATATTTTCCTGTACACCATAGCAATGATTCACTTGTGCGCACATACAGCTTCAATCATTTGGCTATGGTTACACCCAAAGTAGTGAGGAAACTGTAGAGTGAGGCAACAGATATATGGACTTTATACAAATAGCACCTTGAGGTTTTTTATCTCTGCTCTTGGTGATTCAGTAGACAGTAAATGTCATGCTGTCTGTGAGCCACTCAGAGCACATCAGCTGTGAGGTGATTACTTGAAGCTACGGGCAAACTGTGTGTACTGAAACATTTTGTTGTCTTGTTAGCTAGTATTGCAGTTTCAGTAGGTCTTCCCTTGCAGCAGTGCACAGTAGAGTGTGGGACAGATGACTTTGTAAACTCAATCCTGAAAGTCATCACGTTGTTGCAGTTTCTCTGAAATATCAAAGGCAACTGAAACTGTTGAGTGGCTCTTCAGAAAATGCAAAATATTTTCACCCGTAAACTATTACATGCTAGTATTGCCTATGACTATACACATTCATGAGTACGGGAGACAACTTCTAAATTATCTATTTTTGTTTGCTTCAGACTGTCTTCCAAGGATCTGTGCTGTTAGATGCATATTTTTGCCAGAGATATAAAACAGGTCATGTCCTCTATTTTAAAAAACACGCTTAGATTAAATCCTAATACAAATTTCAAGAAAAATAATGGAGTGATTAGGATACTACTTATCCTACATGCTTAAGAATAAATGAAACAGTTTTGTTTATAAAACTGCTATTGTGCTCAAGTCCTTCAAAGAGCTATGAATTACTACCATAATAGTTTTTTAAAAATGGCATGGACAAAACAGTGATGGAGACAGAAAACAACAGAAAAAAAGAAACTACTTTCACATCCATTTAAAGTTTCTTTACTAAGAATGTATGCATTCAATATGTATTTTATGCCTAAATCATGATTCTTTCAACTGTTGTAATGCATGGGGTGCATTTATTTTCTGTCAGACACCTAAAAGCAAGGTGTTTAATCTGAACTAGATATCTAGGCTTCCTGTATAGTAGAGAGAGAAAGATAAAGATGGATAGACAATCATTCAGACCTCTTTCCTTCTCCATTTGTCTTAAGAAGGAATGAATTTTTCTCAAGGGAACCCAATTTGTTTCTTATAGAGGGAGTACAGGCAATTAGAGCAGAATAGATATCTAACTTTTAGGTGACTATGTTTACAGAATTACAGAACTAACTGGGAAATGTCCTTCACCTTGATTAGCTTTAAGATGCCATTTCTGTGGCATTGCAAATATCAGGAAAAATCACCTTGTCTAAAGTAATAAAAATATAGCTCAACAAGATCAGTACCTATGAGCCGAGGAAGTAAGATATCTCTCAAAATAGCATTTCTCCATTCCTAGCACACATGTAACAATTTGACGTTTGACAACTTTTGGTATTTTACCTCCTTTCCTAAGGCAGCATGAAAGTGTGCTGCAAAAGTACTGGAAATTCTCATGACATGAACATCTTTATTTTAATTTCATAATTATATGAAAAACTTAAGAGTTGAGTTTCTTTAAAAATTAATAATTTTGGAACACTTCTTTGTAGAACCTCTCACCTCTTTCATTCTTTGTTGGGAATTAAATAAAATTATGGTGATAAAAGAATTTTTTTTTGTCATACACATTAACTCCATTTTAATTTCACTTACTTGACATTTATGCTGGAAAAGTAAAATGCTGGAACCTTAACAGGTTGCAAAAGTGTTTTTTATCTTGCATTCCTGGTTTATCTGGGGTTTCCATCTGTATTTCTTGTTCCTGACGTTTATGTCGTAATTGAAACTCATCTAATTGACCATAGTTATTCTAAGGGTACTTCCTGTAGTTGTATTCAGTAAAACATGAACTCTGGAGCTTATTTTATTGACTAAACCAGCTATTTTTCAGCTTGTATAATTAACTTGTTTGACAGAAAAAAATATTATTTTAAACCTTTCTCTGTTGACCACTGGTCAAAGCAATGATTTTATTTAAGAGTATATCATAATAGCAATATATCCTCTAAAGAAATTTAAAAAGCACAATATATGGTTTCTTTCATCTAGAAACATCTCAACAATATTAATGAGCTTGAAGAACTTAAACTTTTTGTCACAATGAATGGTACAATTAGATTATGACTTGGGATAACAACAGTAAAGAAGAGTTTTCTCGTTTGTAGTGTGGCTTTCTTTACAGGTTTCTGATAATTAGATTCTCAAATAAGTTATTCTAAATAACTTGTCCCACTTCCACAAATGCCTGAATGAATCATTGTCTCACACCCTAAAGACATTGCCCACATCAAGGCACATGCCGAAAGAGCAGCTTCCCTCATGACAGAGAGGCCCACGATACTAAGCAGCTGCATGAAGAGAGGTCACTGGTTTTGAGTGGAACTTCTGATAAGCATTGCATACCCAAAAGAAGACTACCCATCATAACTTTTGCTCATGCACAGCAGACAAGAGAGGAAAGGGCCTTGCTGCTTAAGCTGTCAATTGTATGAGCCTCATTACTGGCATTCTGCATTCAGCAGTGCCTTTGGCCAAGGACTGTAGATTTGCCTTCAGATTTAACTGCTGAAAAATATTGATAGGAACAGTTAGTTAAATGTCTTAGAAACTGCTAAAGGTAGGAAAAGATAAAAGCCACAATTTGGAAATAAGCCAATTGAACTCTGTTTTATAAGAGACAGGACTCAAATTCTTTTCACTGAAACTGGTGTAGCCTAGGAGGGTTACAGCTTTCACACTTTGAGGTCCATCTGAATTCCTCAGAAGAGTAGATATGTCTTTAGAATTGATCTGCTTGTGTTTTTGGTATGATCTGTCTTAAAATCCAGAACTGAAATCTTGGGTTTAAAAATAATGGTCATAGAGGCTGAAAAGATCTAGATATGTAATAATATTTACCAAAAAAAGTGTTATGAAAGAGATTAAAAAAAAAAAAACAACAGGTTTCCTTCTATACCATCCTCTTTTTCTTAAGAAAATGGGGAAAAAAATCCTAAGAATAGGCAACATTCCAGGTGTAGTTGTCTTTATACTAACTTTCCAATAAAGCAATTAGAGCTAGTCACCATGGTAAACAAAGCAAATAGTCTGCTGGATTGACCTGTGTGTCAGCTCCTGTGTTCTCTTTCCTACTTTGAGCGTCTACTAGACTTATGGGAAGTGAAGTTGTCTACACTGCAAAAATAAAAGATTAACAGATACTTATTGGAATGTGATCTCTTCAGAACTAAATACTAATAGAGGTTGAAGTTAATTATGCATTTAACTTCTAGTTAATATCTAACCAGTCAGGGCACTGGGTGTACCCTTGTCATTTCAACAAAATATGAAAGATGACTCATCTAAGCAGTGGATTAGCCCTATCTTATGTCTACACAATGTTTACTATTTTCTACTAAGTATGAGTTGTCAAGAAAGGTGTTCCATACACCCTATTCTGTTGATGAGCCTGGAGATCACTTGGGTGTTTGCTAGTTCTTTAAGAATCAAATATGATTGGATTGAAATAAAACTCCTGACAAAAATAATTTTACTTATGAGCAACTATCCTAATACTTGTACTTGAGGCATTTATTCAATTCCTTGATAATTCCCATGTGGACTTTCTGCGATTAAAGTTAGGTTGCTCTGCCTCTCTTGAAAAGCCAGCCCTCACATGACTCAGCTGTTCCTGACTTCAAACTGGATTATCTGTTTTTCCCACGTGAGCTGGATATTTCTGCGGACAATGAACATGAAAGAATACTAATCTTCGCTCTCTGTCCTTATGAACTCAAATACTGGCCTGTTCTGGGAGATAAGATTCTCAATAGATCATGTTTGTTTTTAAATTCCCATTGTCATGGAGTTGCTTAAAGTCCTACGTTACAGAGCTATTCCTGCTGCTTGGACATGTGGAATCTACTTGGGCTATGATTTTTGCCCTTAAAATGCTCTTTGACAATGGTATTTACAAAATGTGGTTGGTAAGGGCCTGGGTAATGTTCCTTTTCAAAAATCAAGCCCTACTATAATCAATTATTTTTCCAATCCCTCATTTTTCTAAATGTTTCTATGAAATCATTCTAGAATCTATCTTCTCCTTAGTACTTGCTTTTTGACCCATAATCAAGTATGATAAAACTCCTTTTCCTTTTAAAGCATTATTTTTCAGAAGATCACAAGAGACATTAGGTGATTAAACTTAGCATAACTAACTGTATTAACAGTGCTTGTGGAGTTCATCTGAATCCTGCTGGGTCAGTTGTAGGTTAAACCAATGGGCAAACACTGCAAATGTCAATCTTTTTATTGTAAAAAAATCACCTGAATGATACATGGGCAATGATAACTGGACATTTATTTGAGATTAAGATGTTTGTAATAATTCTTTTCTAATGTAAACTTAGCAGCTTAGCAGCAAACACTAAGTTAAAGCAAAACCATTTCCATTATTCTCACACAAGGAGAGAAAAAGAAACTGTAACTTGCAGAAAGTTGAGCGTATTTTATCTTGGACACAAGCAATCTGGAAATTAAAGTCTTATTATGAGTCATTTACCTCAGTCTTATATCTGACTATTTTCTTCTTGTACATGTTTGATTCGGCAAGACATGAGTCAATATTTAATATAAACTTTGCCAGCGTGTTATTGGTATCACTATTATAAATGTTTGTCTAATGTATCAGGCAAACTATTACAGGGTTTGTTTTCATGTCGTGTAAGGAGACGAGAACAGCATTTGTCGAGACTTTGGTCTTATCCTTATCAGCATTAATTCTTTCAGTTTCTCAGATAATATGCTGCACAGAAAAGCAATGATCACAAGTTGGTTAGCACTGAAAAAAAAAGGGAGTGTTTCATGGAAAATGTAAAAAATCTTTGAAGTCAGAGGAAAAGGCAGTGCATGTTTCTGAATTGTGTTGAAATATCTCCTGCAACTTTTCTCTTCACATTAATACTAGGATGTTTTAACCCTCCCAAGTAGTGAGAAATATTTTTAAGGGGAGTTTCTTTGTATATTTAGCAATGTGGGGAAACTATGAGAGGGGTGTTCCCTGAAAGCAGTGACTCATCTCTTGTGTTGATTCTGTAAGAATACAGGTTCTGTTTACTGTGGGACTACAGAAATAAAACACATTTTTATTTAGGCATATAACTTTCACTATAGATACCTAAAGTTAAAAATTCACAAAAGTGCTTAATATGAGACAGCTAGCAGTTTCAGTAATGGCCCCCAGTTCTCTGCTGTTCCTAGTAGAATCTGCTTTTGAAGGCTCTGAATGCATTGGCACATATCCCAAGCTAGAGTAAAATTTGCAATCTTTCTCTGATAAGAAAATTCTGAACATTCCTCCTCTTTGCTCATGGTTAAAGAAGATAACTCTCATACTGCTCAGGAATGTAATGGTCAGAGAATTTTTCTTGTGTTCCAGAGATAGAAACATAGGTATCCCTGGTTAGCCAGCTGATGCTGTATCTCCAGTTTGTTCTCTGATTTGGATGACTGAATCTAAAGAGCATATTGCTTTTTTTCTGTGACTATAGAGTCACAGAATGATTTGGGTCAGAAGACACCTAAGGATCATCTACTTCCAGCCCCACTGTCATGGGCAGGGACACCTTCCACTAGACCAGATTTCTCAAAGCCCCATCCAGCCTGGATTTGAATACTTCCAGGGACATGGCACACACAGTTTCTCTGGGTAACCTGTGCCAGAGCCCCACCACATTCACAGTGAAGAATTTCTTCTTTATAACTTTTCTAAATCTACTCTCTTTCAGTTTAAAGCCATTACTCCTTATCCTATATGCCCTTGCAAAAGCTCTCTCTCTGTCTTTCTTGTAGGCTCACTTTAGGCACTGCAAAGTTACTATAGGGTCTTCTCCCAGCCTTCTCTTCTATAATGCTAAGGCTGTTTTCAGGTAAGCAATTTCTCCATTATTCAGAATGCTCTGTTTTATTTGAAATAGAAGACTTTGCCTGCAGGTGAAGACTCTCTCCAGTTTCTAAGCTATTAAATTCTCCCTCAGACCAATAATTACTCCATATACAAGGAAGAAGATTTTAACAAAAGAGGCTTTTCCCTCTCCCCACTGACTATATAAGGAGTTTAATCCCTTGCTTTTGTCTTATTAATTCTTCTTGAGTTAGTCACTTAATATAAATGATGTGAATACTATGTGTGTTACTGAGGGCTGCGAAATCCAACTGGTGTCCAAACACCTGATGTTGCAATACTGGGTTTAAGGGCCTGCATGATATCTAGGCTGTACCCATAAGGGTGTTTCCATAAGAAATTCTTCATTTAGATAAAATTACTGTGATTAAGACTAATGTGAAACAGGATATCTTAATGAAGATCAATCTACATGATTTAGATTTTTTTGTAGGGTTTGTACTGTGCAGGTCACATATGAAAAATATTCTTATATATCTTTACCATCTTTACATATTTTTCGGTATATATATCTTAGGATATGTATCTCTAGCTATGTGTCCAGTCATAGAGTTTTTCTCTTTACTAATTGAATAAAGCCTTAGTGATTTGGTTAAGACAGTTGCCTAAAAGATGTAGAATAAATGACACTGTAAATATCTGTCTTTGACCATTGAGGGAGTTCAGACTATTAACAAAAATTTAGATATATAGTATATGCTGAGATTAGGTAAGAGGTATCAACACCTTACTACAGTCTTGAGGTTGTAGGTCCACTATTAAACTTTGGGAATTGGAGCAATGTATGTTTTATAAAAAATAACTGATTTTATGGAGGCCAACCTAAAGAGATAGAGCTTGCCATCCTATTAACATGACTTACTAGATCTTGAAAATATCAAAGGCAATAGAAAGATTTTAATAGATATGAGCAAAATTAATTGTGAATATTGCAGTCACAGCCTGTAAGGAGAATAGTTTGGAAGGCTAAAAGTGTTTGTGTAGTGGAAGATTGTCTCTTCGTACTTTGTAGTAGTAAGTATGATCAAATTCAGATAAACAATTTAATATTTGCAGTACAGTTACAAATGAAATGCAAGAATGGTGAAAATATTTTAAACTCTCTCCTGATCTGAATAAGCTTTCCAGTCTTGTGTAGGTCCCAAGAGGAAGAACTGAACTACAATATTCAATTCCATAATTTAGTTTACTTAAAATTTCTTGTAAGAGACATATTGGAGTTAAGAAACTAATTTTCATTGCCCTATCATAGCAGGCAATAAATTGACTTGATAGAGGAATCTCTTGTCTCCGTCTTTTTAAGCTAGAAGTGAGTTGTTGGTGTCTCATTTGTTAAGCTCAAATAATAGCATTGTAACTCTTCACCTTATCTAAGTAGACTGACACTTTTCAGTCTACTGAAACAAGTTCTATCATACTGTAATTAGTTTAACCTTCTCTTAAAACTCCATTTCAAGAAAAATCAGCCTTAAGAGTACTTATTCTGAATTGAAATCCTGATTTCACTTCTTCCACTTACAGGCAGTCTGATAGTTCCATCAGAGCTGTAACTCTGCTCTTTTGATGGCCTTTATGAGTAGGCTGTTGTTAGCTGACCACCAAAGACCACAATCTAACTTTTTTTTTCAAGCTTCTGGAAAGAAACTACAATGCAATATTGAGAATTCCTCTTCTCACATAGGAAATCCCATTGATAGCTTGGTTCACATATTAAATTCAGAGTCATAGCATATCAAATCCATTACTAATCTCTCATCAATTCTCATCTGAAATCCGCAATTACATAGCTCAGAGCACAATCCAACAAAACAAACTCTATAATCAAATGCAGAAAATGTTTACTGGAGTATACATGGGTTTGTGTATTTATGTACTTATATACGTATGTTAATTTTAATATCTCCATTATAAACAACAGCAACTTGCCCTGTGCCTATTTATAATGCTCATGAAATGTTCAGAAATTCGGCTAATAACACATTAGCACTTAGCCAGCTGGAGAATTGATGACAGCTGCCAGTTACTTAGAGTTCTTCTAATAAACAATAGTTTCTCCCCCTCTTGAAATATATGGAAATGGGCTATTGTTATTTTAAGTGCTGCTGTACTGAAAGGGCACCTGTGCTTGTTGCAATGTGGAACATTGCATTCCAAGCTGAGAAACAAAGCTACATGGAACTCCCTGTCCCAACTTATTCCCTTCAAAACCTATGAATCTGTACTCAAGACAAAAGAAGGGGGGAAAAGAAAACTAACAGGGCAGCAATCTTCCTATTTCATGTAAACCACATTTACTTGTTAAATGGGCAAAGTAAAGATACTTTGCCCATAGTACCAAAAGACTGAATAGGGTTTGTTAAACAATGAAGATGCTCAAGAAAATGCTATGACTTTTCAACCATTATTCATGAAATATACATTTTCATCATTACAAGATCATGCCCCAAAGTCTTAGGAACTTCTGAGCTGACAATTTAAGCATGTCTCTTATTCCTGTTTACCCAACTTCTTCCATTAAGTCACTAGCTTTTTTCCAGCTGCTCTTCTACTGTATTTCAGTAATTGAGATAAGACATACAATTTGTTTTTATAAATCACAAGCTGGCAAACAGGATATTAGTCCTTAATTTCGTGCATTTTGCCATGAAATCTATGAAACAGTTTGATAGCCAGTAGAAAGGTAAGTTATGGTAATAGAAAATGCTACTTCTGTGGTATATAGTTTTTTACTAAGAAAGTATCATGCCCCAGTAATCAGTAAGACAAACCCTGCATCTTTTGTGTTTGAACACAAAAAGTTCCATTTAAACAGAAGAAAAAAACATTTTACTATGAGGATGAGGGAGCCCTGGCACAGTCTGCCCAGGCGGGGTGTGGAGTCTCCTTCTCTGGAGGTTCTCAAAACCCACCTGAATATGTTCCTGTGTAACCTATCTAAATGGACCTGCTTTGGCAGGGGGTTTGCAGCAGCTGATCTTTAAAGGTCCTTGCAACCCCTAGCATTCTATGATTCTATGATTCTATGCTCTTTACAGAGAAGAAAACAGAACTTTAAAAACATTTATTCAGGTGAACAAAGGATTTTTTTTCTTGAATTCTCACTGAACTACAAATTTCAAAATTTCTTTTCTGTTTCAGCAAGTACATTTTTTGGTGGGGAGAACCAGAAGTTACTCAATACTCTTGTTGCCTTATATAGATTATATAGATAATCATATTGAATTGCAAAAAACCACATCACTAGAGATCATTGCAATGGACAGAAATCTAAATAAATCAATATATTGTTCCAAGTTGTCTAACTGCTATAACAATGAAAAATATTTTTTAAATACATATAAACTTCAGGCATAAATCTTTCCAGACATACTGAATAGAAATTAAATTGTAGATCCAGCACTGCAGTCCAAGATGCTGGAAAGTATGATAAAAGATTCATATAAATTACTTCTACAATGCACAGAGCTTTTAAGATTCAGATTTTGGTTGTGAGCCTGTGTACATGTATAGTGTTTATATTCCTAATGTCCTTCTAGTGTAAGCTCAGGTTTGATTTCCTCATGTTTGGAATTGTTCCAAAAGAAGGTTTTGGCTCAAGTCCACCTTTAGCCCTTCCCACACAAAACTAAAATATCTTCTCACAACACATTTCTGAAGAATTTTTGGGGTCTTAGAAAACCATTCTCAGCATTTTATTCATGTTCAGAAGTATAGTCTGCAGAGAATATGAACACTATGTGTAATGAAACTGGCACATTAAATGAGACTGCTAGCACTGTTTCTCCAGCCTCTCTGACTAAATAGAAACATGCTAAATTGTCTTGAGGTATTATAATATGCTATCTTTACCTGGAAAGAAACCATAAGTGTGGTCAAAGCAAATTAATGAGATTAGAGTTAAATGATTTACATGCTGTAATAAAAAAGTCTGCTACAGTCAGTGTTCAGATCTATTTATCTATAAGGCTTTCCAGTAAATGTCATTTGCCAAAAAGCACTGGAATGACCTCCAAGACAGGCTGCTTAACTTGTACTCTTGCTTCTATTTTTATTAGACTTTAAGTGGCAAATATTTACTAATTGCCCTCTGGGCAAATAATTAAGAAGTCTTGGTTTGTTTTGCTAAAACAAAGTTAATCTAGCAACACTTTCAGATCACAATCTAGACAGGCCTATCTTAATTAAATGTTCTCTACCTGCAACATTTTTAGAAGCAGAAGTTTCTGAGATGTGAAGTTTAGATGTGTATGGAAGGAATAGATCCAGTAAGGCCTCAGACGTTACCACTACTCCATGCTGTCTGCTCTGGCAGAAATCTGCTTTCAAATATTCCTGTTTTATCCTACCCACATGTATAGTCTCTTCTATTGATCCTCATCACATAACAGTGTTCACCACCAGTATTTTCAAGTTAAATTCCTCTGTAGCCTCAGTTATCAGTGTCAGGACATCTTGGCATGGGGGATAGGCAGCAGGGCCTATCCCAGCCCAGCAGAAGCAAGGTGGCCAAGGGACACTGGGGATAGCCCCAGCCCTGGCATTAGGCATCTCTCTAGGTATGTGGATCAGCTGAGACTTGACAGCTATTGACCTCCCCAGTGTGCTCCGCTTGGTGATTGTGGAGAATTGGAGTCTACCAGCAGTGATTGACAGCCCTGGGGGGCTGAAATGAATTCTGGGCCACTGATAGGTTTGAGAAGGTCCTGAGGAACTGGGCAGAGACAGACATGACTGTCAGTGCCCTCAGCCCTGGCAATCTGCAGAAAAGCTGCACTACTACACACAACAGATGTGTATAACCTGTTATTTTTCATATTCTTTCAGCTTGTCCAGATCTCTGTAGATTTTTTTCTGTTACAGCCATGGTCAAATTCCCACATGAAAATCAGTTCTTCTGACAAGTGTAAAGACTTTTCAGATTGTCAGGAGAAGCAGATCTCCTCTAAAAGATCATAGTGTATTTTTTATTGCTTTATGAAATAGTGCAATAGAAAGATCTTTCATATACATCTCATGCTATGTTGTATGAAGTACGGTAAACCTGTAAATGCCTAAAGCCATGCTCTTACAATAGTACCTTATCCTTATGAAGGGCTATTGTCACATTTTGTCTCAATGTCATAACTTATGGGGCTGGCAGCATATGAGATATGAACAAAAAAATTAAACCATTCAGTACTGAGGAGTATTTTAAAGGACATATATATGTTTAAAACAGCTCAATACATGAGTACTGTGCTTCCCTTACAATTTCTCAAGAAAAAGACATAGTTGCATTACAGGGAGTTTAATAAAATTGTTTGTTCAACAAGAGTTTTGTTCTGAAAAGGAATTGTAAGGTTGATTAAAAAGGTGGAAGAGAACTAAATACTTTTTATATTTTGTTAAATCAATAAGACATTCACATATGGAATATTACATCTATTTTATTTACAATCTGTCTTAAAAGTTCAAAAATAAGTGACAGATTAGACATATGAGGAAGAATGAAAGGAAGGTTTGTTTAAAGAAGAAATCAACAAAAGGAGAAGATAGAATGTAGATGAATAATTGGAGAATGTTACTGAGGAAACATTGTAAACTTTAGTCAGACTTTGGTTTATGGAATTTCAAAGCAATTAGTTATTAGTACAGATAACAGGAAAAAACATAACAGAAGTAAGATTGGATTTAAAACCCATTTACCTATGTTTCAGGGCATGCCTCAGTAATCTAGAAGTGTAAGGAAGTTCTATTTTTTAAATTATCTTTTAAAGTTGTAGCACAAATGTGATTACAATCAGTTATGATGTAAGTATATATGTATGTATGTTAGTAGAGTGAATGGAAAGATGTATATCACTTTAGTGATTTAGGACATTTTAGAAAGAATATGAAGTTCTGAGTTTCTTGTCTGCTTTCCTTGGCTCATGTATATTTTTCTTGGTACAAGTATTAAACTGAAAAGAAAGAAAGAAAAACAAAAAGTAACAAAAAACCCTAGACCAACTAGGCAGCTCTTTAATTTTCCCCTACATTTATATAAAATATAGGATCGTAATAACTGTAAGATAGGAGATGTCATTTAGGCCAAAAACAGAAGCACTAGACAATAGCTGATGCATCTCAGTGTGAAACATAAAAGATATGCTATTAAATTTTCAGTATGTGCAATGGAGTCCAGTGACACTGAAGAGAAAAAAAACAAGAAAAAAAATGACAACTGTTGTCAGACTTTCTCTAGTGACAAGGGCTTTTTCTCTTCCTGATAAGATGAAGACATAAAGGAGATGCTAGTGAAGACATTTTCAACATGATTTTTTTAAAACATTTAACTGACTGGTCATAGAACGGAACAATGTGCTAAACTATCAGTCAAGAAAACCATTTATGATTTTTTCCCCATCCCAATATCTGTTAAACGATGCAAATAAAATCCGTATTAAAATATATACATAGCTGTTCCAGAATAACCTATGTTGTCTATTGCAGCTTCTGGTCATTTCCCTGGTGGTGTTATGTTTTTAGGGACGAGGGCATTGGAGTTTCTTTTCCTAGAAGTATACAGCAGCCTGCAGCCAAAACCAATGTTTGCTTGGTAAAAAAGCATGGAAAGAGATAATTTCTCCCCAGACACATCCACAATTTAAGCAGACATCTGGGTGGGAGGAAAAGAAAGGAGGCTTTAAAAAGGGTCACAAAACAGGTCAGTGGCAAATTGGTGAAGAGAAGCCAAGCATTAAGTCATCAACTCTAGGACTTCTAAGCAAATACAGCTTACTTGTGAAATTACATTGATACCTACATACTTTTATCAAAATCCACTCAACTGAAATATTTTGCTCTAATTCTTTTAGGCAAATCAGGCATACCAACATGCTTTGTGGCTCAAAATGGTAACAGAGTGCTGTATCTACCTCTCAAAACACCAGGGAAGTGTGTATGTGTTGGGGACAGTGGAGGCAATTAGAGTTCTCTTGTAGGAATATGAAAGATGTTGCATGACTGTAGCTTTTCACCTTGACTACTGATCCAGCTTGTAATCTGCCCTTTGAGTAATCTTGCCTTCTGCTGTCCTATTAATTTTAATTAGTCTCCTGTCTGGGTTTTTTAAGTTTTGGTTTATACGGGTGACCATGTAATCAGTAGTCAAAAAAACAGAACAGAATTTGAGTTCATTTTCATTAAACAAAGTTTTGCATGTCTTGTGCAAGGGAAATATGACTTTTTTCATCATTGGACATCCTCCATTGATTCAAAGTTGTTAGAGCAAAAAACTGCAGCTAAGCATATAGGAAATTCATGTTGAAGTCAGTGGAATATTTGCATATTATTACTATATGATACATTAAATAGGTGATATCTTCTTTTAGTTAAGTATAGAGAGCCTGTTTCCAAAATAAATAGCAATTCCAATGACAGAGATCTTTACTCATCCAGATCAAAACTCAAGCTGAATTTTCAAATGTGTTTTATGTCTTTGCTTTTGCCTTTTGTATTTCTTGCAAGACAAAAATAGAAGTGCTGTATTTCATGCCCTCTGTACTTCTAACTCTGATTCAAAGGATGAACAAGAAGACACAAGGAAATCTACCCCTTAAATGTTTTTTTTCTGTTTGCTTTTGTGATTCAATAAATAGTTTATCTGGTTATCTGAAACATTCTTAAAATATTTAGACATTAACTCATTGACTTTCTTACTCCTATAATATGAATATCAAATTATAGAAAAAAATGTAATGTTTTCTCAAGATATAGGAATAGAAGATCTCATTGAAAGCCTTAATCTCAAGATGTGACTGATATTGTTGCTATGGAGCATGAATCAATAAGTATTTTCATTTATTATGCATTGTGTGGCTTTTATGGAATAATATGATGCTGGATATGATTTATGTACCAATATTATTACACAAAAGTGCTAACTATATTGCAATTTATATGACATATAAATTGCAGATGTAAAAATCTCTAGATTTTTTTGAAAAACAGGTTAATTAACCAACTGCTGCAATAAAGTAGTCATCATTTCATCTTCATCTGGTGATTTTACAAATATTTACCCTTTCTCTTGCCTTGTCTGTTTTGAAGTTGACATAGTTTAAAATCCTGGAAAGGGAGTTATAAATTGGACAGTGATGTCATAAAGAATCTACATTATTTTAATTAAAATAATAAGATTCTTTAATATTAAAGAATCTCAAAGTAATATATGATCTTTATATATTTACATCTTGCCAGTACTGTTCTCATCAAAGCCTGTGTCAATATTTTCTATGCTGTCAAAAAGTGCAGTGTTTGCCTTCAAAAGTCTCAAAACATTAAATACATAGAAAAGAGAGTGGAGAACAAGGAAGACCAGGCACGAAGAGACGTATTTACAATGGAAGCATGGAAAGTGCATCATAAGAATTTTTTTTCTGTACTAAATGGCTTATTATAGAGGCTTAAGAAAGGATTTAAGAATAAGGTGAGTAATGGGTAATCTTCTTTTTGCTGTACTCTCATAGTTTCTTGGAATCACCAGCTAAATGCATTCCTGACCCAAAGACTTTGTCTACATATTAATATCCACTAATGGATATGTTCACCACTAAACTGTGCAGTTCATTTTTTGAACACATTATACTCTTCTTATCAACAATAATCTGTAGGAACAAAGGACTGTGCAGTGATGAAGAGTGGAATAGTATTCCTTGATTTTTTGTGTGTTTAGCTTGAAGAGACAAATTTGGGAAAAAAACCCAATGTACATGCTCTACATACTCTCATGAAAAAGTACAATAATTGTACCTCTGCACCATAACATTATATCACAATCTTTCTTCTTTTTACAAGATTTGAAGCAAAGAATAGAACACAACCTTAAAGTGATGTGTATTGGGTCTGGCTGCGGTGGAGTTAATTTTCCCCATAGTAGCCCTTACAGTGTTGTGCTTTATGTTGGTAGTTAGAAGGGTGTTGATAACACGCTACTGTGTGATAACACACTACTGCTGTGCATCAAAGACAATCTCTCCAACATAGCCAGAAGGGACATAGCCAGTACAACTGAGCCAAGCTGACCATATGACAACTGCTCAGCAATAAAAGCTAAGAGAAAGAAGGAGAAGGAGATATTCATTATTTATGATGTTCATCTTCCAGAATAACCACTACATGTACTGAAGTCCTACTTCCTGGAAAGTGGCTGTACATGACACGCTGATGGGAAACAGAGAATAAATCTTTGATTTACCTTTGCTTACACATCTGTGTTTTGATTTTGCTTTATTATACTGTCTTTATGTCCACTCAGGAGGATTTTTCATTATCTTTTTCTCCCCTTCTGCGTTCTGCTGAGGAGAAAAGTGATAGGGCAGCTCGGTGGACATCTGATGTCAAGTCAAGGCCCACCCACCACATGGTGAAATATCCTTACTGTTATTGCAAAATGATTATTGTAAATAAGGAATGCTGGATCAGATTTCAAAACTGTCAGGTAAAACCAGAAAAAAATAAACCATATCAATTGAATATGTTCTCAAAACAGTGTTTTCTCCTGAAAAACCACTTAGAATATGATTAATAAAAGTTTGGAGTGAATTCAATTCAATAAATCAACTAAAAGGAGATAATATGGCAGTGCATGGACTTTGAAAACCACATTTTTTCATATCAGTTTGCTTATGAGAAAGAAGTTGAGATATGTTATTGCTATAATATTGTAAAATTAAAATATTTTTTAAGTTCATAATGACCTGATTACTGATCAGAGACATATCCAAAATGAACATCTTTATCTTTCACAGTTCTTAACTCCATATCCCTGTTGGCGCATCTAGTAGTTGCAGAAGAAAATAAGACGACAGACTCAAATCCTCATTTCCACTCTCACTGGGGCTGGCAGAGTCCTTTCTTCTGTTCAGGCAATTAAATGCAGTCCCAATCGGCAGAAATGCCAGAAAAGACTGAACATCTGATGCTCCTTTTAATTCTTGAATCTCCCCTTCTGGTATAAATATGAAGTAACTTCACCAAAGAATCTTGAGAAGACAATATTTTTCTTTCTGAATATCTATGTCTTTCTAATGGCTGAAGTCATGATTTTATTTTATATACTTTTAATACTGTTATTGAGTAAAACACTCTGTTCCATATTACTCATTGAGCTCACTAGTTGAGCTATATGCAAGATAGTTGTAATTCCATGGCATTCTGTATTTGCAGAAGCTGAACTCTGAGTTGATAGAATTTTTAGCAACCTGAATATATACTAAAATAAATAGCACAGTCATATCTCTCATTACTTACAAAAGGGTGGCATAGAAAAAAACCCGAATTAATTACAGATTAAATTTTTAGTGAATTACTCTTCTTTATTTCTTTTAACTATACTAAATGTGTTATTTAGTCATAAATTTACCTCTCACAGAACAAGTAAAAATAAAAACCAATGTGTAGCATGAACACATTTAACCTATACTTTTATCGTTATAGACTGTTTAATACAGATTTGAGGTTAGCACAAATGGCACCATCCTACAGATGTAGCTCTAACACAGTATGTGGTTTATGCTGAGCCATTAGAGCTATTAAAGAACATTAACATTAAGTAGTGTAATAACTTGAACTGTGCCTCCTGCATTAGTGAAATGCGTCTCTCCTTAATAGTTTTATTGTGAAATTCTGTATGATTTATTATTGTGCAGCTGAGTTAATTTCTGTATTGCATGTCTGAACATTTTGGCCCTGTTTGGGCTAGTCACAAGTCTCTGAATAAAATTTGTTTTGAATAGATACCTGTCTGGTTGAACAGGTGACTTCAGCTGAACCTGCTACCACTTCAACAGATTGCAATTGGAATAGAATCTTTATTATTACTGTTCTGAGTGCTTTCAGATTAATAATTCTGAAAAAAAAAGGAAAAAAAAAAAAAGGAATGCTTATAACTGATTAGGTTCTTTTCTTCACGTTTTTTTGAGTTTTGTTGTTTAACTGGCTTCTTATGAGAGGCCATGACTGATATATGGTGATCATGGAGTGACAGAGAGAGTTTAACCAGGAAAATAGAATTTACACAATTTCCCTAAAGAAAATCAGTGGAGAAATGGCATAATCGAAATGAGAATCTCCCAAGTTTCAGTTCAATCCTTCTTCAGCACTGTAAATGTTGTTTCCAGTGGTGCATCTACCCCTTTTATAGGTGAGCTTTATGCTAAAGTTCAAGAGTAGCAAACTTTCTGTAGTGTCTACTCTTTTATTGGATCAGTTTTTCTAAATTATTGTTGAATGTCTCAGATAAAGTATTGACAGGTAGCAGTATATTACATCTGACTAATGGAAAATCTTTTCATCTATAAATACTATGGTGGTTTTTTTCTGTTATACTATACTTTATCTACATCTTCTGTTTACCAAGTTGTTTCCACTTCTGCTTATCAAGAGGGAATTTCCTCTTTCACTGCAGTTCCTTACAGTGCTGTTGTCTATGTTGAATTCAGTAATTCACAAAAGGTCATCTTAGAATGCTGATGCTCTAACTATATTAGACTTTATGTCATAAAGATATAAATAGTTAAGCATAATATTAAAGGGAAAGCAAACTATTATGCAAAAAGAGTTTACCAACAGTTGATCATGACAGGCTATTTTTTTAAATATAACCCAAAGAAAAAACAACAAACCCCCCAAAACCTCCACAAAAAGAACCCTAACACATAAACAAGCAAAAAAACCCCAAACTACTGCATCTTCACATAGTGAATGCAGTAGTTCCACCTAAACTTCTGTAATTTATTCACATGTACCATATAATAGAAAACTACTTACTGATCTAAAGTTTATATGATTTAAGGAAGAAATGTAAGGTAAATGGGGAGCTAGGGAAAAAGAAGATGGCACTGCAGACTGTTCAAAAGAGAAGGACCAGCCTGGAGAGTAGATGCTATTGAAGTTCCTCAAAGAACAGATGTTGGTTTCATTCATTATTTCACATAGATATTAAAAGCAAACTGAGGAAAGTCAATGGTGTCATAAAGCTGGGAACAGTGTCAGTATCAGAACGAATTAAGACTATGTATGCAGAACACACCAGACAACCCTGAAGACTCATGCAAAATGCTAGGTCATGCACTTGACAGAATTTTATGTTATGTCCTGTCTGCTGAATATAAATGAGAAAGAGGAAGATGGGCTAATGATAAAATATAGCTATGAAATATGATGTAAGTATTAAAAAGGCAAATGCACAATAATCTCTAAGATGATGGCAGGAAGCTTTTAAGGCATCTTTAGAGCAGGAAAACTGTTCCCTTTTATGATTACAGGTAGAAAAATGTTAATGCTAATTTTAAAGGACTTTGTAAGACTTCACTTGAATTACTGTCTTCCTGTTCTGATCACATATAGTTAAAAATAAAGAACTACATCTGAAATGTGTACTTACAGTCTGCTTGTGGTCTACTGTTTTATCAGAGGTGAAAAACATCTACAAATTAACCAATGAAGCCTGACCTATTTGATTATCTAAAGGAAATTTACAAGTCTGATATGCTGCTGTTTTTTAAAGATGTTATGCAAATAAAGGAAGAAATCAAGTTGCTGATGTAACAACAAGCAGAAAGAAGTATGGATATCTTTTAAGGTAGAAACTAGAAGGAGATTCGTATCTGTCACAGCAATTGACTAACCCACGTCTCTCAAGCTGCATGCAAGTAACAAGCACTTTAAGTGCAGCTTTCTGCTGGAGCTATAACATGACACCTGCAAATGGCTGCCTAATACTCCAAATCCCTAATTGCCCATCCTGTAAGAGAGCAGGAACCAAAGGATCCAGCACTGCAATGATCTCACTGTGTTCCCAGCCAAGCTCCAGCTCACTAATTGGAGCTATTTTTCTCTGGCCTGTGAACAGGCTTGGAGCATCTTCTCCCTAAAGGTTTTTGAGGTATATGGGGGCAGCATAACTGTGATAAAATCACAGAGTTTTAAAACCAGGAGGTTTTATCTGCTTTGGGATCTAATGTAGGGAACTGAAACACATAAATGTTACCTGGTAGTGATCTAAGTTGCGTATGTGTTTTTTCTGTTCCTGAGCAGTGACATAACTGACTGCAAGCATGACTGAAACAGGCTAATTAATAAAACGGGAGAAAAAATAGTTTTGGAGCCTGATTTATTTTAGTCATAGAAGGGATATCATGTGATGGTGATCCACATGCAGATATTCTGCTATGTGAAGTTAAGTGGAATAATGCCTAAAACAAACTGTGCTAAGTGCTTGAGTATTAAACCAGGCTTTAAATGGCCAACATAATAAACCAATTCGTTAGGAATTATAACAGCACTTCGTATTTTCTTTATCTGGACTACTGAATGACTTGACCCTTCAATATATGTTATCTGCTGTCTGTATATCTATTATCTGTTGCATCCTGTTCCTTTTTCTATTAATAACCAAGCTAAATAACAGCTCTGGTGTATAAACAAATCTGTTGTTGAATGTATCTGATTGAAAGCCTTTCTTCAGGCATGAGAACTTCTACAGGAGGCTGGGCACCTACTTTTTAAATGGCTAAACATAACTTTTATCTTGACTGGCTATTGAGGATGTCTGCATTCTGGAAACAGGAAAAAAGAAAGAAAGAGAAAAAGAGATAGAATGGGTGGAATGGAGCACTACATTATATTGTTATCCTTTAAGCTTCAGAAAAGGGAAAAAAAAGCAAAATAATGAATATTTGTCAGCAGCTACCTTTACTTCAATAAGAAATACAAAAGCTATGAAAATAGTCAAAAGCTTTATAAAACAGACAGGAATCCAACATTTTAAAGTATTTTTCTTTGAACTATTCTACATCATATTAAAAAGAGGCCTATACAGTCCTGACGTCACTAGCCTGTAGGCTACTGAATATAGTCCATGATAACTTTTTCACATTTTGATTCCCAATCCAGAGTTTAAAGGATTTAAACTTCTTCATCCATTGTAAATTTTGCTTATTCTCCAGCTTCCTTTTTTTACACTAATCTGTTCCAATAGCTTCACTCACAAGCAATTCTCTCTGCAAGTTAATCAAAGGCAAATATTTATTGCAGGACAATACCTACCACATGCTTTAGAAAGGTGATGGGGCCAGAAAGAATTAGCAATAAAGCTAGAACTTATGTCCCTCCTATTTTCTATTGGTTTTCCTGGAACAGAGAGGGAATCCAAGTAACACAGGATACTATCTGAGACACGAGTAGAATTACAGCAAACCATCATTTCAGTAATGAGGCAAGGAGACCCACTCTATGTAGCCCAGAAAAATCTTGGCAAGCCTGAATGCTAGTAATCCCTGTTTGTTGACCTTTATCATACACACATCCTTGATAAAATTGCAATACTTATCAATGAATAATGAAGGTAAAAAAAAAAGAAGTAGGAAAAAATAGTTTTATCACAGTTATAAAAGCTTCTCTAATTTTTTTGCTCAACTGTCAAATCTGGCAAATTTAACTTACAGTAAATATCTTTCATACCTATGCAAGCTGCAGTAAATATGAGATATGTCGTTGGAGAAGGAGGAAAAACACAATTGCCAACTATTTCATTTTCTCCCCATCCCCTCTTCATAAGCAAAAAAAAAAGCTAATATCTTGAAAGCTTATGAGCTGAATGTCTGTATCCCATCATGAATGCTGTTATTGATTCTTCTCAGTAGTAGAGTGAAGCAAAGCAAGAATTCAGATGTAAAACAGCTGAAATAGGTTTTGACATCTACTTCACAGTTTATTTTACACTACTTTAAAAGTTGCTGGCTCTCCAATGCCACCAGTGCTGTTTAGATGAATAGGCATTGCAACAACAGATGGAATTCTCTGATGACAGATACAAGGTAAGGAACATAGGAAGAAGTAATTTGAACTGCTTATACACATTACTAGGTTGTAAGTTAGCTTTAAATGATTACTCAGAAATAATACAAGGGGGATCACAGTGGAAATTTCTACCCAATATACTGTGAATGCTAAAAAAAAAAGGAAGTAAACTGCTGATATATATATCAGAAATGAAAGTAATTTAGTTATTAGCTTATGGGTTTATATTGTTTCTGATCACTATGGTATTTGTGAATTGAGTATGTAATGTCATCAATATTAAGAAATATCTGCTGAATAAAATGTAGTTTCTAGTATTTTATTAGGTGCCTGGGCTTCAGGTGTTTGTGTGTGTTTTTGTTAGTGACCATTCACACTTACATTATACTTCTTTTGTGGTTGTTTTACAATAAAATAAAATATCACCCTTCTATCAGTATTTGGTTACTTCATCATTTGCTGTGATGATAAATCAGGAATACATCTCAGTTTTATTTGACTCGTATGTTTTTATACAAGAAGGAAAATTAATTCTTCTACGTAACAAAACTATTGCAAGAGGTGACTTGATTAACTACATTTTATTTGAAAGAAATAAAGAATTGAATACTAATAGATTTAGGGTAGCATGTAGTATCAGGATACATTAGATTTAAAAATGCAAAAATTGAATAATCGTTTCACTTTGGTTTATAACTTTGCATAACTTTCTTTTGCTTCCTTTTCTACCACATATAAGAATTACTCATTTTATGCTTTATCCATGCTTCTGTTTCTGAAAGTTTCCTGGCAATTGAACCCTGTTCACTTTAGTATTGTTGCTTCCAGTGTATGGAAGCATAACGTGCATCAACACTAATTAAGTCTTTTAAAATTCAACTGACTCTATTATTTTTAACTAAAGACAGCTAGAGAAACTCTGGTAGTACTACTTCATAATGGACAATGTTATTCTAAAATAAGTAAGTATGAATGTTCACTGGAATTGCCTTTTCTAGTTGATATAGATGCAAAATCTCTGATGATAGTCAGAGATCTACATTTTTTTCAAAAGTTAAAGCTGATTTGGTTTTCATTTTTACTCAAGAAATTTCTTTGCTTTAACTAAGTCTAATATTGTACTAGTTTGCGTTATTTACAAGTGAAGCATATTTACAAGCATAATAAAATAAATACTGTTAGAAAAAAAAGTGTTTTATTTGAATCCAAAATACAGTTCTAGGAAAAATTATTCTCAGGAAATTATGACCAGTTCCTATTCTGAGCTGGAAGACCATCAAAATCCATCAGCAAAAGGACTTTTTATCTTCCCTCCAGGTTTCTTCATAACTTATGTGTACAAGATGCTGAATGATGTAAATTATACGTTAGAGTTTTGTTGCAATTTTAAGGACAAAAGGAAGTCAATGTTTGTAATATGTCAAGAGAGGGAGTCAAAAGAAGACTTAGATAGGAGTGCAGATATAGTACAGATATAGTATGTATTATAGAATACACTATTTTGCACATTTGGGAAATATCCCGGGATGTATCTGTTGCAACTCAAGGTGACAGATGTGTCCATTTTAAGAAAGACTAGAGTTGTCTTGAGCTACCTTAAATCATCAGTGTGGGAAAAATAGTCTTTATGAAAATGTTCATGTTACAACATCCTCTACCTCTTTTCCTTGTTTTCACTTACTTTAAATAATATAATTTAGGTTTCTTTGTGCCTAATAAAAAGAAGAAAGAGATTAAGTAACTAAGAAAAACTCAATATGGCTATAGGAAGGAAAGGTATCTTCTGTGTTATTAAGTTCATAATAGTAAATCAAATATGCCCATAACTGTTCTGTGTTGGTGAAGCCATCTGACAAGGAAACATTCATGTTTATCTCCTGCTTTGTCCTTACTTTCCAAAGTAGACTATATATTGGGAATGGCCCCCTGTTTATATAAGCCTTCCAACTGTCCTGTAAATTATATGGGAGAGTGTTATAAGGTCTGGGGCAAAACTGCCAGACATCAGTTTTATAGTATAGATGAATTTCCATGCTCAAGAGATTTTCTGGATATTGTATCAATCAGTGACATAAGTGTAACTAATACAGTTAAAAATTGATCTAATTGTATTAGAACTACCCCTTTTTTACCCCTATATCTATTGTGAAGCCGTTGTAGGTTTGCTTCTATGAATAAAAATATTTCTCTAATTCTCATTAGAAACTTATTCATATCTAGATTATGTCTCTTTACACTTGATAATAATGCTATAAAATAGTAAACTAGATTATACTGTTTTATCTATTTATATAATGCAAAAGGAAAATCACCGAGATAAATTCGGGAATCAAGTTGTTTTGCACTGAGTATTTGACTAAGGCTACTGCCAGCATTTCCTGTAATTCAACTTAGTTAATGGGATGCTTTGTATCATTATGATCAAGCAGAGTACATTATTGAACCCTGTGGTTTTTGTCTGAGCTTGTAGACCTTAAAGACACAATAAAGAATGATAAAGTTATGTTAACTATTTAGCAAAGAAATCTGTTTTGCAAATCTTTTCATGCAAAAGTTTCACAATAAATTATCATTTTCTTTTATTTTGTATGGCATTAGCCTCAAAATTGTTGATCATGCATATATATAGGATCTATAAGGATTTCAAAGTGATACAACTGACTCACTGATTCTTAGCTTGAACGTCCATTGCTCATTTGAATATCCCAATTAACATCAGCTGGAAGTCGATGTGATTAAATGGTGCTCAGTGTGTAGAATCTTGTCCAGTATGACTTTGCCAGAAATACACTACAGTCAATTTAAAATGGTTTAAGAAAACACATAAACACTTAACCTGAAAATAAGCTGTTAAACCAAACTGATCATATATTCGTGAAATAGCTTTTCCTTCCTGATATATTGTATAATCATTCATATATCAGCATCTGCTGAAAACACACTGTTTTGCTATGTGTTCAGGTTATTCCAGCTTCTGTAATATGAAGAAAACCTGAATAATCACTCATACTCATGCAAGAGGCCTTATCTTGGCCTCTGTGTTAAGCTGAGTGCGTAAGACTGAAACTTAATCAGAAGCTATTCTGTTATGAGTAAGAATCATGGCTCAAAAGGTGCTACCCACATACCCACAACAACCAAATCCTCACACCCAAAGAAACAATTCCAATTTATTCCAATTGCCATTTCATGAAGGCAAGTGTGGACATTACAACCACAACAGTAACATTCTGAAGTAAGCAAAAAAAAAAAAAAAAAAAAAGTCTTCAAATTTGGTTTTCTTTCAAATTTACTTGGATTTTATCCTTTTTCTTCATTATTCTGATGTAAAAAGAGAACAGTTAATGAAGGAGAAACTTATTCCTAGAACTGGAAATTAAACTAAGTTACTGAGATCCTCATGCAACGCCACTGGAGTTCCAGAAATTCTACCAACTGAAAGGAAAGGCTGTCTGAGTACCTTACAGTGTAATTTAATAAGGTCAAGAGAGTGGATACTTATATTCTTTTTTCTCTGCATGCCAACAGTTCGTGTTCCCATTATTCCTATAGCTTGTGTTTATTATTTCTGCTTGCTTTCCCCCTGTTATCTCTCTCCTACTGTGCTACATTAGAAAACTGAAGTGCATACCATGTTTTCACAAGGCTCTCATCCTCTGGTTTTTGTCTCAATGAAAAAAGAACAAAAGTCCTTTTCAGGGGGATGTGAAAATTGTGGTGTTTAGATCTGGATTCTTTAATTACTATTTTAGAGGCTGCAAGAGAACTATGTGTTTTAATATATAGAAAAGGAAAAAAAAAACAAATACAGTTCTCTCAGTATTTTGAGAGTTCTGGTGATTTAAAATTTAAGAGTCCAAAAGGATGATCTACCTTTAGCATGTGAAGAAGTTTCATTTTTATCACAATGTAGTCTTTATGGTTTAAAAAAAATAATCAGGTGTAGTTAACAGCTAAGTTAGCACAGATTCTGCAACTAATGTGTGACATTTCACAGGAAGACAGAAGTTTTCTGAAATCTATGGGAGATTTTGGAAAAGTATTTGTAACAATTGAAAGATGCAGAAATGTTACTGCATGAAAATTACCTTTCTAAACACCCTTTAAAACAACAAACTGAAGGTAGAGGTGTCAAACACTGGTCTGTTTAAGGGCCATTCCTTCTCAGCAGTTTGGAGGATATCTAAACTGTGCCCACACAACCTAGAGTGCTGACCCTGTACCAACCTTTAGCATTGGACACAAAGTAGAACTCATTCAATGAAATTTACTGTTCTGATCTGATCCACACACAATCTTACTAATCTGTGAAGATCTAGTCAATATACTCCATACAATCTCTGCACGTGCAATACATCTCCTAGGTAAACATCTGTCTGAAATAGGTCAGATGAATCACATCCCTAAGGCATCTGTCTCCTTTGACTATGAAGAGAGATTTAAGTCACTGTCTGTGATGTTAACTTCTGCATTGTGGGTGTTGAAAGGCAAGTGAGACAAAATCCAGCCAATGTTTCCTGAATAAATTAACTTGCCAGTCTGTGCTCCTTTTTTTGTGGCTAAAAAAGCAGTCCAGATAAATGTTCACATACCTGCCAGAGAACTGTTACTTTTTGATTGCCACAAAGCTGCAATTTTTCTGGCTTAAAGAGATTAATGACAATTCTTTTACAGTGAATATCCTTCAGATATGCAGGGTAGCAATTCATACTTGACCTTAATTTTAGGTCAGTTCTGATTATTGTTGTATTTTACAGGCATGATGAACTGAATGTTGGTGACTGTAGATTTGATGAACTCAAGCAATTGAGTGATATGATAAAGCTGATCAAGATTCAAGTCCAGTGAGAAGTTTGCTTCTCAGGTGTTCTTGACCTTGAAGAGTGAATATGTGCTGCACACAAACCAGAAGTTAAAAAGAATCTCAGTGGCCAATGAATAATGTGATTTTCAGGGCTTCTGAGCACAACATTCTCTGATTCTATAAGGGAAAAAATGAAGAAAGAAAAATTAAGATGTTTCTAAATGCCTGCGAAATATGTTTCCACTGACACTGAAATGCCATAATCATATCGCTATTGGATGACATGATTACAAAACAGTTTGCCTACTTTAACTATATAGTTCCCACATGAGTTCTTTTACATAAAACCTTAATTCTCCACTTCATATACTCTGATAGTCCTCTCTAGATGTCTTTTTGAGAGATATTTATCTTAATATTTTTCAAAGACAAACTAGTTTCAGTTTTTATATTGAAACTCTTAGTTAATCTCCTTGAAGCGGAGAGGAAGTTCTTCTGGGAAATGTGAATGAATGACTCTCCTGAACAAACCAGGAACTATGGCCTATACATGAGGAATAGCAGAAAAAAAAAAATAAAATTAAAAGCTTGTAAAAAATGGGTGAACTAAAGGTTGTCACCAGTGTGGGAAATCAGTTCATTGAGGATTGTTTTCTATAGTCCTTTCTGAGAAGCAAATGGGTTACCTTTATTGTTAAGATTTCTTGAATATATTTTTCAGTCTCATCACAATGTAAGACATTATTTACTTGAGAATAGCTACCAGGCAGTATGCTTTCTAACCTGCACTGTTAGTTTTCCTTACTACTCTATCGATTTGATGTATATGCAAAGACTGACACAGATATGAATAAATCACAGATACTATGCTATCACTGTGGTTCCTTCCCAGGGTTAATATGGCTCTCCTGAAAACCTTCCTACCCTTTAATATATGTAAAAGATATTTCTGATATATAATACTCAAACACCAGAAATGTGATTGTAAAAAGAGCCTGAGTTGGGAAAATAAAATAGACATGTTAAGCATTTTTCAAATAATTCCTCTTTTCTGCCTTCATCTTTCTCACTTTTTCTGCATTTCATTCTAATTCATTAATATTCTTTTCCTGCTCTGCCCATAGTTTTTCTTCTTGTTGCTTTTATTCTCCACCAATCTCTCACTGAGGTCTTATTCACTAAATTTCTAAGAGTGAGTTTTAGGACAGCTTAGAAATCCCTCAGGATGTTCTTTCAGTGAAAATCTGACAGACCATTAATGACAGCAACAGATAGCAGGTGTCACCAGAATTAAGGAAAGATTTCAGGAAAGTAAATTGCAAGGGATAATATTTGAAGACTGTAAAATGAAAACTAATTAGACACATCAAAAAGTTGTATGTGTGTTGAGAGAGGAGGATGTTTGTTTTTCTTTAAGCTATTTTGTTTTTATGGAACCAGAGGTAATTTTTTGGCTCCCACTTCCTTACTCTGTGTAGTGAGCTCAATAGATCTGACAATAAGCCTTCACCATTTGCTGTGGTAAGGTGGCCTGATCAATGTAATTTGTTCCAGTTTTAACATTCCTAATTGTAATTCTTGTTACACCTCAACTGTGCTTCCTTCAGATTTCTTTGCCATAAGCACTTATCTGTATTTGAACTTAAATTAAAACTCAACTAACTATTTTATATTAAAAAATACTCATAAAACACATAATTGCTATAATGAAGATGCATTGTTGCTCTTTGGGATTTACATCGACAATTTTGTTCAATTCATTTAAGCGTATAGTGCTGAAATGACAGTATATCCCTCAAGAGAAATAACTAGAGATAAGATGATCCTTATATGTAAAAGATGAAAAGAAATAGGAGGATAGCTAATTATCTATACACACACAGTCTGGGGCTTGGAGCCTTTCAAAGGGAGAACTTTCACCTGGTTCCACCTGATAGCATCATGTCACTACAAAATATGTTATTAACACTAGTGCATTGATTTTTTTTTCTTTCAATATCTTTCATTCAAAAATTTCAAAAATCATTGTTAACATTAAAAAGTATTTTTAAAACATCCTCAGTGTGCAGGATATTAAAGATAGTCCCCCGGGAATATACAGTAACCTTGCTTTCTTCTAACCTTCTGTTAGGATGTCACGTTTTCAGTGCAAAATACAAATCAAACAGGAAGAATTACATTGAGTTCATTAAAACTTAACGTGTGTCTCTGGGGTTCTAGACCTGCTATTGACTTCCATTCCTGGGAGGAAAAAAACACTTGTGTGAATTTTTATGTTTCAGGATTTGTCTTCATTTGTCTCAAACATGTCTTAATTAGTCTTTTTTTCTCTTTCATATCTGCCATGGCCAAATAGCTAGAGATAGAGGAGAGAAGAGACAGATAGAGGTAGGAACAAGATGGAGGAATAAGATAAAGGTTAGTAGATGAGATTAGGACAATCAAATGGTACTACCTTGGTTAGTCCTAGGACATGCAAATATTCCAGCCATCAAACTCTTCTGTTTGCCATACTGGCAAAACAAAGAAATGAAAAAACCCAAAGTCTCAGTGCCACTTATCAGTTTTATCTACTAAAATTCACTTTGTTCATTCCTTAC
Source organism: Urocolius indicus (assembly GCA_013401255.1). Classification (NCBI taxonomy): domain Eukaryota; kingdom Metazoa; phylum Chordata; class Aves; order Coliiformes; family Coliidae; genus Urocolius; species Urocolius indicus. The sequence goes on along the minus strand of WBNH01003214.1, from coordinate 78,890 downwards.
AAATGGCTGCACTCTTCTATACATTACTTTGTTTTGTTTATTGTTGCTAAAGCTGGCCATCCCTTTTCCTTGTATCTGCTTGTACTCTCTCACAGCATCAAATAATTAGTCTGTTCTTGTGAGAGCAAATTACAGACATTGCCTAAAGCCTTGTAGAATTAGGTATGTTCCAGTTGGGTTGATATCTGAGCCTATAAGAGACAGTTGATTGAAACACCTAGTCAGGAAAAGTTTCCATGTCATCCTTCCAGTAAGAAATTCTGATAAAAACAGAAGTAAAGCAGAGGAAGACAGTTCCCCAGAGAGGCTGCTTAGTCTCCATCTTTGAGTGTTTTCAGGAGTCTGAGTAAATTGGTCTAATCTCATACTTAATCTGTAATCCCTGCTTTGAGTGGTGGATTGGACTGGAGACTAGCTCAGGTCTCTCCATACTTATCTACTCATTTTAGGCACATTCCTAGAACCTGCTGATTTGAGATTTTCCTTTTGTAGGTTTGTGTGCAGCATACGACATAGCAGAGAGATGTGGGACACCAGTTGGGGTAGATCCAAAGAAGGTTGTACACAAAAAAACCCCACAAATATTCCACAAACCAAATGTGGAAAATTAAGGAGGGGAGAAGCTAGCAGAGCAGAGAAGCACATTAGTAATCCCCTTGACAACACAGTCCTCCAACATTACCTCTAAAGGACAAGGGGAAAGGAGATAATACTGCACTTTGACATAAACTGGAAGCATAAAAGTTGGATTCTTTTCAGACTTAAGCCACAAAATGAATCCTTCCTTTCCTGTATAGCACATCTGAGAAAGATACAACTCATTCGTATCTGACTAGTGCATGGAGGCAAGCTGGTAGTAAACAATGACAGAATTTTACTCATTCTAAGAGCATGAGAGAATTGCAGGTAGTTGCTCTGCAACAAGGATCCTACTGTCTCCTTTCAAAAGTAGGCAGATTCCTTATGTAATTTACACATTCTATTTATATTTGCATGCATGACAATGTAATTGTTTTTCACTGTATGAAATATTTTACTTTAGACCTGTGGTTGGAAATATGGGCTGTACTAGTGAAATCCTAGCCAGAAGGATCCCCATCTCCACGTGATCAGTGAGACAATGTCACTACCAGGTAAACCACAGGGAAACTTCCTGACATAAGTCATCTAGGATAATACCTTGCCAACCTTTAGACCTTTGGCACACTGCAGACTCAAGCCTACTCTTGCCTCACCAGGGCAAATCCAACACAACTGCTCAGAAGCAAGCCTACATATACAAGAGCCAGAAAAGCAGTAACTATAAGAACAGAAGATCCTTTCCTAGTATTAAAAGTCTTCATGTAGTCCGCTTTACATCTACTTAACAGGAGGGTTTAATCAAGATAAAAGCAGTGCAGCTTGAGATATCTCTTCTATTGTACATAGCCTTAAGTTATTTTTATGCCAAATGGGAAACTGAGGCAAATATCAGTAAACAGAGCAGCTTACTAACAGAATTGAGCAACTGCAAACAGTTAGAAACTGGTTTATAACTGGTTATAGGCTATCTGCATCTGGATATCACTTGATCAATTTACTTATAGACTATGTCTTTACTGACTAACAATTGAGGGGTTTATCATTATAAAACAGAAGATATTTAGGCAGGAACTGTGGTTTTCTTTGGAGTGAATACTCTTAAAAATCTCTCTCCATCATTGGCTACATCCTTACATTTCATTTTTCTCTATGGAGCTGTGATAGAAAAACCTCTTTTTATGGCTGAATAGTTATTATGTCTAATGGTTACATGATTTAACTATAATAATCAAGGCTGGTAAAATAAGTCATAAATAGCCAGTCATTTTTCAATGTATTTTTCTTCTTGTAGTATTTGTGAATTATCAATGACACTTTCACAGACAAATTAACCTGTTGGAAATAAGACATCAAAGAAACACTGCAATTATATTTCTTGATCTATAAATTATTCTTTGCAACTACCGGGGGAAGGGGGGGGGGAGGGGTAATCTTTTCTTCTTCTAAACAATGCTTAGAGTTTTTACTCAAGAAGCATCTACTGTCATGAGAAAAATGTTCTGCATCAGAGAAAGCAAAGCCCAAGTACTTCATGTAAAAATCTGTTCCTTGTCTTACAATTCAAAGACTTACTTTTCACTTTTCAATAACAATTCTTTACTTTTGTGCACATATTCTGCAGAAAAATAAACACTGACTAATAATAATAATTGTGGTATACACTAACTACTAATATGTCATTTAGGTACATTTGACAGGACAGGAAAATACCTTCTCTGTCCTCAAGGAACAACTGCTTTCCAAGGGGAAGTATTGCTTTTATTCCTTTCACATTTTCTTCTTAGCTGAAGTCTTTTATTATAAATCCGACATGTTACTGTTTCAAGATGTTTCAACCAAGAAATTACTTCTTTAAAGCAAGTACAAAGCCATTACAACAAATTAACTTACTAGCTGGAACAAGAGAGACAATATTGTTCAAAAATACTTGTCTAGCAGCAGAATGTAAACTCCAGTAATGTAGGGAGAAGATCACTTTTTTGTGAAGTCCATGTAACCAGAAGCACCATAATGCACTCCCGTCTTAGCTGAGATGTCTGAATAAAACTGCAGGTGAGGTAACTAGTAAGAATAATACAAAGAAGAAAGGAACTTTTGTAATGAAAATATCTTTTTTCTTCCTATCACTTCCCCATGTTGGCAAACATGAATTTTTTTGTAGGACTAACAATTGTAACCCACGAAATAAAATAAAAAGGAAGGAAAATGTCCTTGTACTTGTATGAGGAAGGAAAGTCTATTTACAGCACAGTTGAATAATCATGGTTGCCATGCTACAACAGTTTGTTGACTAAAATAAGCATATAAAAAAGTGACTCTGTTACCAATGATCATTGATCTAGCCTAGAAGCAAAAATCAGCTGCTAAGCCTAATAATCTCCTATGACATTGTTCAGTGAAAAAAAAAAAAAAAGGGAAAGCAGCAGCCACATTGCTGAGTCAATATTTACGACTCAGTAGGATTTAGTTCCGCCTAAATGTGTTGTGTGAAAGCGATCTGGGGGCTCTGTCATGGTGCCTCAGCCAGTCCCATGCTGCGAACAATCAGCCACTCAGCACCACAGGTAACTTGGGCCCTGTAGGGAATGAAAAGGAACCAAGCGTCTCTTAGAGCCATGTGGCTTCATGGATAGTTGTGTATAGTAGTAATGGGAAACACCTTTGTTTTGGGAAACAGAAAAGCTCATGTTTCTACTGTCACACTTGCAAGGCAGAAATATTTTGCAGCTGATGTAATGAAGTACATTTAAATGAGTTCCCCTGGCAAAGTTTTGAACACTTTTCAAAGCCTTTATTAGTTTGATACAATATGGTAGAACATCACCTTTAAAAATTTTTTAATAGTGTTTCACTTTTTGATAGAAACAGCACTCAGTAATACGTTTTATGAATATATGAAAGAATATAAATGTAGTTACTAGAACTACTATGCAAAATTTTGGTACTCTGTGCATGAGCAACACAGCTTGTACAAGCAACTCGAAATTCCATAGATTTTCTTGTGCATGAAGATTGGCAGAACTAGCACATTTCTGCTAACAGGATTGAACTAGAAGCAAGGTTTTAGGGTCATTTGGTGGCAGTTTTATGGAAGAAGAAAGCCCACATTCTGACAGAAATAGGTCTATGAACCATGATCAATAGTACATTATGAAGCTATAACTTCAAAGTAAGGACAACTGCTTTTTTAAGACTTTGAATGACCAGGCAGTGGCCTTTTGTAAAACAGTAGTTGCTGAGAAAGCAAGGATGAGATGTGTACAATGACAGTGCTAAATAAAGTTTGGTGGAAAGGTCCAGAAACTAAGCTGTATTTCCTAATTCTTGAGGAATTGTACCTGTGCATGTAAACCTGAATTTTACCTCATAGATGAGGAACTGGGATCCAATTAAAGTGGGAACTATTCTACCAATTTAAAGAGAGAAAGTGCAGAGAATAAAACAAGAAACAGGCAGGATGTTGCAAACATCTGTGTATAAAGTTAAGTACTAACAAGCCAGTTACCCCATCTGCATTCTCTTTCTTTATATTCTGACAAATCTACTTGATGCACATTTAAAGTAGAAATATCAAATGCAGCCAATAATTTTTAAGATCTTTAGCTTACTGTCTGTGTTGTTTCCACCTGTAGATAAGATAGAGGTGGTGTGCATCGCTATTTGGAAGCACCAGTGCTCTCCTTGTGACAAATGGAGTACTGACGGCTTTTGCTTGTCAGGACACATCTTTAGAGCTAATATTGAGTTCCTTCTAACAGTCATGGAGGGTCAAGACTCTGGCCTTGACTACTGGCCTAGTATTCCCAGAGGACCCAGGTTAAAAATTGAGAACTACAGATCTTTTTCCTAGAGTTCAAGACATTTTGGTATTGTCTAAGCGCTATTGTCTCATTAAACACAGTCTGAGTGACTAATTTTCCCACGTCAGGCATCAACATGTAGCAAAACACTGAGGCTAAATAAAGAAACATGAGCACAGAATACTTGTGAGTTTTAGTGTTTAGGCCTTTTAGATATTGACAATGAATATAATTCCTTTCCACAGAATCACAGAATCTTAAGGGCTGGAAGGGACTTTCAAAAATCATCTAGTCCATCCTCCCTGCCAGAGCAGAATCAACTAGAATAGGTCACATAGGAACTTGTCCAGATGGGTTTTGAATGTCTTCAGAGAGCAGACTCCACAACCCATCTGGGCTGTCCATTCAAGTGCTCCATCATCCTCACAGTTTTTTTCCTGAGTTCATTATCATGTATTTTCCTCACAAAGCTATAAGCATCCACTGACACCTCAGAAAGCAATAGGTTTTAAAATATTTGAGAAATTGTCAACTAATAGTGAAATTTAAAATTATGTGTTTGCTGGAGGAAAGCCTAACTGGAGACTGGTTTTCATGGTGATAAGTATCTTATAACTTCCCATAGCACAAAGTATATTTAATAAAACATTGTTCCAGGGAGATGGTCACCTCATTTGTAAGTGGCCATGCTATCTTCCTGGCAAATAAGGTACAAGATTTTATGAGGAAAATATATACAGAAAATCTATACAGAAAGTTTTAACTTAAGAAAATAAATATTGAAAATATTAAATCCATGAGCAAATAAAACTCTTCCAGGAAATTCCTATGGGAATTCCTTCAGGAAAATTTCTGGAGAAACAGTAGGATAAATCACTCTAAACAATTTTTAGAAATTACATTTTGTAGTACCTGCTCATGCCCATGCAGTCTGTGGACCAAAGTGCACAGTAAATCTCCTGATATATACAGAGACTGAGCATCAGCACCAGCTGTTTTGTTCTGAAGGCCCATTCCTGTTTGACTGCACTACTTACTATTATACACAAGTTTTAATTCCATTTGAACATCCAGTTACTGAGCTCTGACAGCTCAGCAGTGTAAACCAAAACATATTAAGTGAGAATAACAGCAAGGTTTGCTCCTGATCCAAGCAGAAACACTAACACAGACAAACTTTGTGAAGAAAAAAAGTGTGTGTGCTGCCTTTAAAACTTTATAAAGTCTATTCTTATTCACCTGATTTTCTTTAAGGCCAAGTAATTATGGTAAGGCTATTCAAAAGCAATTTTAGTACTCCTCGCTGAAGAGTTTCTCTGAACTGGAACTTATGAATCTTTAAATAATAATAGGTTAATGTGTAAGTTAAATTGTAGTTTTTAAGGTTAATATGTAAGCAAAGAAGATACATGTGTCTCTCTCCTGCTCAAGTTTCTGCCTCATTTGTGTGCAAAGATCTCTGTTTGCCTGCTGATTAGTTAAAGGTAGCAGCAACTCTCCACCAGACTGTTTCAGGGATGTTAACTCTAGCTGTAGAATTTTAAAGACTAATGACCTTTATAAGTAGAATAGTATCAGGCTGTCCTTTGAGCTGCCTGTTACACCGACCTGCATCAGAAGAGGTCTGGGATCTTGTTTGGTGACACTGAACCTTACTGTTTCCCAAATATCTGAAATTTGGACCAGCCAGTCTGATACTGAAACAAATTCTTCTCTGCCAGGAGCACCCCACCTGAAAAACAATTTCAGAGAAGATAACCAAATGTATGCACAGACTGAATAAAACATACTTACTCAGATATCTGTTATTAGTGCAGCAGGCTGTGGTCTGGAAATGAAGATAAAAAACTTGGAGTGTTCTTGGGTTGGAACATGTCCAAGTAAACAGAGAAGATAACTTGGTGTTTAACCTGAAATGGCATCATGGCTTTCCAATTGTTTTTCTCATACACATACGTGTGTGTACTGAAGAGAAGATATAATAATAAACTAGCTAATGTCCTTTGGCCAGGATGATATATCACTGAAGCTAACCAACTTTGTTCATACGAAAAAAGAAGAAAAAAGGTCACCTGTGCTTTAGAAGGAAGAGGGGACCACTGATTGTCATTGGGTACTGCTAAAGGTGCATGTGGTTACAACTGAAGAGAGATTGACCAGAGACTTTCCACTTGCTCTCTTTCAAGCTGAGAAGATGGACCATCCCAAGTGTCTGAACACAAATAAGGGCATGCCAAGAGTGCAGCATGATGGGGAAGCTCTCACACATTTTCTGGGAAAGCTGCATGTCTGGCTGGCTCTGGAGTATATGCATCTATACTTGTAGCATGTAAACAGAGGGAATAAGAGTTCTATATGTAGTTGCAAGTCTCCAGTCCCATTGAGATGAAAGAGTTATGGTGGGACAGTTCATGCAACTGAGAGCTTCCATTGAGGGACACAGTTTTCTTAGGAAGGACAAACTGGAAACTTGAGGAGGAGGAGATGCCTGATACTTGAATGGACAGCTTGATCTGTTCTGGAGTGCTAGGCCCAGTGCTGAGTTCCCCAGTACAAGAGAGACCTGAATGTGGTGGAGTGAGTCCAGAGCAGTGCAACAAAAAAAAAAGTTTGAAGGGTTTGGACTGTCTCTTATACAAGGAGTGGCTGAGAGAGCTGGAATTGTTCAGCTTGGAGAAGAAGGTCAGGGGGATCTCATCCATGTGTATGAATACCTGATGGAGGGTATAGAGAAGGTGAAGCCAGACTAATTTCAGTTAAACCTAGAAATAGACGTAACTATCAAAACCAACTATACTTCACAATGCATTTTATAAGAAAATATATATTTTGGAAGCTTTTAATGATATTTTATTTCTAGTATGTCCTGGGTTTGGCCAGGTGTCCTGGGTTTGGCCAGGATAGAATTAACTCTCCCCAGCTGCCGCTGGGGGCCATGGCCAGGCTGTTCAATCCCACGTGACATCATGCTCGGGATATAAGGGCAGCAGCTGGGCTGGGGCAGCGCTGTGGCCAGTGTGGGAGCTACAGTTCTGCTGTCGGGCTGAGCGTGGTGAGCAGTTACATTGGGCATTGCTCCTTTTTCTTTGTCCTTTGGCCATCACTGTAACTGCCTACTCATTGTGGGGTTCTATTAAACTGTCCTTATCCCAATCCAGAAAGTTCTTCAACTCTCTCTTGATTCTCCTCCCCATCCTGCTGAGTTGGAGAGGAGTAACTGGGTGGTTTGGTTATTGTTCAGTTAGGGCTAAACCACCACATAGTATTAAAAAAAAAGCCTAAGTCACAGAGAATCTTACCTCTAGTTTTCTTTTTTTTTTTTTTTCTATTTTCTTACATCACTTCAGACCAAGGAGAAAAGAGACAGACAGTGGAGGTGAGGAAGAGATAAATGGTGAGGCAGTGAGTATACAAAATGAAGAAAAGGAAAATCAATGCTTTCTAATAATTTTCCCTGTTGCTTAAAGGGGAAAGAAGGCATATTGAGAACTAAAAGGGAGTGATTTTTTTTTTGGCCTTTAAATTCTAATAGACTTTTCTTTTGCATGTGAATGTAAAACATGAGAGATAGAGGTATTTTTAACAAGATAAAATAGAAAACCGTCAGATTTTAAGTTTGGGAATTTGGTTTTTAAATTAGCTATTTCTGTAAGAAGATATTTTTCTACTATAGTGAAAGACTTTTAAAATAAAGTCTTTTTTAACAAAGATATTTCAGTAGTCTTTATGGCGTAGAAAACCTTATCCTTTTGAAAAGACACACACAACAAATGAGTCATTGATTGACTTTAAAAAGAATTTTGAATTTTGTCCTAAGTCAGATTTTGAGGGTTTTGAGTATTATCTTGTTTATGTAAAGCTAAAAAACATCACTAAGGTCTGTTCAAAATATCTGGTTGATTATTTTGTGAAAATATACATATCTTATTGCACCTAAAGCATCTAAGCAGCAATGACTTAGAAATTGCTTTGAATTTAAAAGGGACTTTTGATAATTAATTTCCTGGATCTAAAATGTTTAAAGACACACAACAGTTTGAGAAAAACTTATGTGAAGGAAATTAAAAGGATTTATAGAGTCATAGAACAAGCTCAAAACTAGGGATGAGGGGGTACGTGATTTTGCATAGCATAGCCTGTGAACCCTCAGGGAAGGAACTGGACACTAGCCAAAGGGCAAAGAAACAGCAAATCTCTCACAGCTGAGACTTTTAACATCTCAAAAGTATGATTTATAGTTATTGTTTGGGGCCATTTTTAGATTTCTATAATTCCTCAGGACATACAAGATGAGCAAAATAGCTTAAGGAAAGGGTTTCTGCCACATATTGCAGCCCCTTTGACATTATAATAGAGTTCTATGACGCCCTAATTCATATGAATCAGGGAAAGGAGAGTCTAATTGTGGAGGAAAAGGACAGGAGAGAAATTTTTGGGACTCTGGACAGTCTCTGAGTACATCTTCTTACTCTGTGTCTTTAAAACATGTCCCTACAAATATTGACAATGTTATTTATGGCTGAAGTTTGGGCACTGTTTTAATCCCATGCTTATTTTTTTCATAGAAGCATCATCTGTCTGTCCTAGATCACAGAGAGGGAAAAAATAAACAACAGAGTTGTAGTTATTTGACTGAATAGTACCCGTCTCTGGCAGAGATTAAGTCTTATCTGTTTATAAGTAAATTAAACGTGTTCTGCCAGTCTAAAGGAAAGAGCTTTATCACAAAATGACCAAATACTCAGCACCCTTCTTTCTGGTGGACATCTACACTCAGTTAATCACAGAGCTCCATGCGACTTTCTAATTACCAAGCTCAGTTTTAGATATTTCAAAAATGTATTTTCTATAGAAAAATACACATGCATGCTGTTTACTATCAAAACCATGAATTTTTGTGGCTTTTTGGCATCATAGTTTTCAATTTTCCTGAAATTTCTGAAGATTACAATAATATTAACTAGTTAGCATAGAAAATTCTGAAATTAGGAAATGGTCACAATTGCTTGTATTAATTTAGAAAAGTATCTGTCCACAACCTTTCTGTTGATCTGTAATTACAGATATTTGAGTTCAGTGACTGTCTGGGCATACTGAGTTAACTGAGATCATTCTTGTTTTCCTAATTTAACGTGACTGATTAGTCACCATTAATTGTTTTGTGTTAGTAATTTTTGTTTCATTGATTAGGTGACTCAGTGGTATCCAATCATATAATGACATCTTTAGAAAAAGGCTGGAACTAATTAATATGAAATATTATCCAATGTGCTACACTACAAGCTAGCACCTCATTGAAATCCACAGTTATTGGATGAGACTTAAAACATGATTATTTTTACTTTAACCACACACAGCAGCTCATGCATTGCTGTAGAAAATGTTCTTCTTTTTTTCTGGCACAGTGGCTTCTTCTCTATATAGAATAAAGCTTAAGTTTCAGTGTTAGAGAACATGGTGACACAGCCCTCATATCTTAAACTCATTGAGCTTTGGTGTTAACATATAGCATAGTGAAGCTTCAGCTATGCCACTAATTAAAGGCATATTGATTTCTTTGGCCTAATCTGATCATAGCCTTTATAATAAATCATAGGGTGTTTTGCAATTGGGAAATCCATATTAAATAACAAAAGGATTGTTATCCTTGTAACCTTATTAACTATGCCTTAATGCTGAAGTGGTGTTAATATAGATGTATTTTATGACTTTTCAGTTGTGCCTCATTCAGTAGTTTAATGGGATATATTACTCTGCCAAAAGACCCAATATCTCAGCAATGAGTTTGTTCCCTCAGGGGTTTTCAAAATCCTATTTCTATTTACATGTTTTTCTTCAATTGCCTGCTGCTACAAGCATTGCTTTAAAAAGTAGCTACTGGAATGAGTATGTAATTAGACATCTATTTTAAAATGAAATTTATACTTCATATATAAAGATATGGAACATTTGGGCTTGCATGTAGGAACCAGTTTAACACACACACACACACACAAAAAGTTATTTATTGAAAGATATACCTCTACATACCTGTCACCTTCTAAAACTCAGAAAGTAAAAACAGTGTAATTGCTGGGCTTGAATACATAAAGCTACATCTCTGTTATCAATGCCTGTTGAGGAAAAACAAAGATGCTGAACCAGAAAAGCTTTTGATTGTTACCATTTGTATTTTTCTCTTTCCAAGATGTGTTTATATTGTATAATTGTACACATAGAATCATGATCCACATGTGTTTTTAATGCAAAACATCTACATCCACTAAACTGTGAATAACTCAAAAGCTAAGAGGCAATGACTTGATAAGAGCTGTTAATACAAATAAGGAGATTATTAGCCAATTTAGGAGCAATTCATTAAATCAAGATTTATGTTAAAGAGCAAATAATTAATTGTGGTATTGGAAAACAATACCAGAAATTAATATTAGGAAAGTGACCATATCCTAATTTGAATTTGTAATTGTCTTCAAAAAATACAGAGGAAATACTAAATGGTTCCAGTTCAGCTTTCAGTTACGCAGGTTCAATATATCTGAAAGCAAAACTTGTTGCTAAGGGAATCTAATTCTTATCTTCACTTTGGTACTTCAGCACTGTAAAAATGACCTGATCATGGGTGTAAAATCAATTTGCCAGAGCAAGGTGTAAATTAGAAACAGATTGAAAGCTCCAGTAATGTTATTGTGTTGAGACACTGATATACACTACATCAGCAATGAAGGACGAAAGTAAAACTGGGACAGCCTTGATACACTCATTAACACTATCATTTAATATCATTGTGCTTTAGTTCTGCAACTTAGATGTAGAAAGAGTAGTCTGAGTGTCTGGACAGAAGAGAATATCACCATTAATACATATGGTAAGGCTGAAATTATATTTCCTCTTTACCTCTAAATATTTTGCTCTGGTAGATTAAGTCCTACCTCTAGTATTATTGTAATACAGTTCTTTTGTTGATTTAGTTATATACTCAAGGGTGTACTCTCCCTTTGAATGGAACACATAATTTGCATTAATGGTAGTGGCAGTTGTGTGTGCACGTCAAGAAGTGAACATCTTCCTCTAGAAATTGTATATGAAAATCCCTAAGAGAATAATATTTTCTACAACTGCACTATTGCCTTATCAGAAACTGAAAAGTTAGCATGTACAGTAATTAAACAAGCACAATGAGCAAATCCAAATTTCGGAAGTCTACATTTTATTGTTAGAGATGTTCTTCAGAGCAAAGTCTGCTCAGCAGTTCCTTGGGTCATAAATGTTTAATTTTTAATCTATTTTTTATCGAGTTTGTGTAATGCAAGCTCCTTGTAACCCAAAGCATTTTTACAAGTGTTTTTAATGTCTTGGAAAATTAAGGAAATAGAGGTTGTTTGAGATTTTCTTTTTAAAAAAAAACTCTTGTCCCATTAAAGAATAGTATTATTTTTAACGCAAAAAGTGGCTTTTGATTAATGCGTTGAATTTAGCAGTGAAAAATTAACAGTTTTGGGATTTTTTTTTTTTTTTTTTTAAAAAAGAAAGCTAGGGACTTGATTCCACTAAGACATCTATTTGAGCTTAAAAACCTGTCCCATTTATGTGACATTGTGAAACTAGATGCTTTGACAGGGGCTATCAAAAGCAAATTAGAGTACACACCCTGAAGGATCAGATCTGGTGAGTAGGCACATCAGATGTACACTTCCCATTTATGTTACTGTTTACAGATGGTAGTTTGTTTGCACAGATTGAATATTCTCCTGTGAAAACCATACATGTTACTTTGCCAGTGTATTGTTGGATTCACTTTGGGTTACATCATTTATTTGCATTGAAAACATCTATTTAGTACACCCAGGAACTCAATAGCTGTTTCAGGAGATATTTATCTTTTGTGACTCAAACAGCTGTCTTCTCTCTCATATTTGCATGATGATCTGATGTAGGTTGTTAGTTACAGAAGCTGATAAAAGGTAAATTGTTTTTTGAAAGACTGGAAATATAACAACATAATGATCAGGGAGTTGAAGAAATTCCCAGTGATTTAAGCATATTTACATTTTATCTTCTGCCATCTGCTGAAAACCAGAAATATGCTCGTCCAGGCAGTGATGTCTGCACCAGTCACTCAACCTTCCAGACGGGTAATTACTGTCTTCGAATTTACAGAGTTAAATTTTCTTCTGGCCACTGCATGACTCACTACAACTCTCTTTGTGCTGCACTGAAATAGATTAATAAATAGAAAATTCTTCCATTTTTAATCTATGGACAGAGATAATCTTTTATATTTTGTACAATATGATTGGCCTCTAGTCAACAGTGCAACACAAAAAATAATCTGCAATTAAGTAATTATTCTTTGTTAATTTAGATAAAATGTGAGTGAGGAAAGGCGTAAGTATTTACGTATTTCTCAAAGATGCTATAGAAAAAAACTAATGATGATAGAGTCTTCAGGAAGCTTCACTAATTTAGATATTTAGATATATGACTAATTCTGGATCCAGAATGGATGTTTTCCTCTATCTTTATGTGCTCAGATATCTTTACACGTCAGTTTCTATATCCCACTAGCTTTAAAAGTGGATTTAGAACTTCTGAAATGTGTGTTATCTTAAGCTGCAGCTCCATGTCTAGAGATACAGTTAATAATGAATCTTGTTCTTTAGGTTCTGAATTTTGAAGTTTGAGGACAATTGGGCTGGGTCAGAGCATACCTGAGATGAGAGATCACACAATTGGAAGCAGAGGTTTTGATGCAGACCCAGCAACAGCACCACAAAAAACATGGGAGTCTCCAAGCCTGGACATAGGAGAGGATGGGGCCATGTTGAACACACCTGAAACAACAGTTCTTTCGGTTCAACCCAAATCTAGTGTAATAGCACTGGACTTATTTGCAGGCAGGGAGGTGAGGTTTCCCACAGCAAGCACATATTCCAGAGCATTCCCTTTGGGAAGGGAGGAAAGGAGTACCAGACAGCTCTGCCTGGTGACAACTGTTGTAGCTTTCAAACTTGCAGCTATGAGATGAGGTGCTGGAAAGCTCAATTTTCCCCATGCTGTCCATGCTGTGATTTCCGCATTAACAGGTTGAGATTCAATGCAGTGAAGCACAGAGCAAGTAAAAGTGCACCTTGTTCCTGCACAACATAACTCCCAGCTTTAGAGCCCCACCTATTGCTTTCAATCAAATATATTGTTGGAAACTGAGCTGTAATAACATTTTAATATTCTCTAGTTATTAAAGTTAAACAGAGAGGAATAATCCTCCTTGGTAATCCAAAGAACTCAAAACGGAGAATCCCAGTATCAGAAGATTGACATAAAAATTAAAAGATTTATACATTATAAATTCTGAACTTCTTTGCATTCTTAGTCGTCCTTGTCATTTCAGTGCTTCCAGATTTTTCAAGCATCATTAACACCTGTAAAAAGAACAGAAAAGAAAGAAAAAAAAAAAGAAAAAGGAAAAAAAGAAGCTTCTAATATGTCTCCCTTGTTGCAGTTGCCTAGGTCAAAAAGCAAAAAGCTAAAATTCCAGGATACTTTGTGATAAACTCACAAGGGACAGTAGAAACGTCACCTCAGTTCCTTTGTGAAAGGATGAATTCTCCACATGGCTGCATCAGCTTGTGCAACTAGGGTCAGGGCCAGTGCTCAGAAACCTAGCCAATTTGCTGACAAAGGCTTCTTTGTCTTGCTGGTGTGCCTGATGTTAGAAATGTTGCAAGAATAGTAGTGTTTTGCTTCATTTTTTTCCTCTGCATGGATAATGTTTTTATTTTTTGCTTCTTTCTCTTTTTCTTTTTTTTTTTTCTTTTATAAAATGCCCCAAACTAACATTTTTTAGATAGAATTTTAAATATGTAGTTTTTGGAATTGTCTGAAAACTGGGTATTCTCTCCTTTAACAAGTATTTTACTATGTTTTAAGAAGAAAGGACCAACAAAAAAAATATGTAGTCCATACAGACAACAAGGCAAAATCCATTGCTACAAGGAAAACAGGACACATCAAACTGAAACCACCTAGGACACCTTTTTCCATCTCTAGGTCTTGGATTCTTGCTGCCTCTAAATAGGAAATGAAAACATTTACAGTTGTGCTTCTGTCACATCTCACATGAGATTTCAGGCATTTTTTTCCTCAGGAATGGTGAAAACTCCTCCATTCGTGCACGTGCATGCACACACACAAATACTTTGCTTAATTCTAATTCAGTTAATGTCCTTATTCCTCTGACACTCAGAAAGGATCTACATCGTTCCATGCTGTTTCTACCCCCACATCTTTATGTAAATATTTTTCTAATTTCTCCTTTTCACTCAATTCCACTTACTCTCTGCATCATTTTTAAGCTCCTCACCTTGTCAATATCCACTGTAGTTTAATTCCTGCCTGTCCCTTTACCCGAGTTTGACAGACAAGCTTGCAGTTTCCTGGTGGAGGGCAGAATCTGTCCTAAAATACATTTGAAACATATTTAAATCACTAAAACCTCTAGTATCAAATTTCCTAATTAACTAAGAAGGGTTTTTTCCCTATTTTTTTACCTAGACAAAGGCTCATACACAGATAATAGACCTCCTAGGAACACCTGAATGTCTTTTGTGCAATTGAATGCACACAGCTGGACTTCATGAAATTCTTTAACTGATGGTAGTGAAAATATTGACTCTGGTAGTGAAAGATGGAAATACAATATACAATAACACAATACTGCTTTTAAAAGAGATTTTTCAAGGCTAGATATTTAGTAACTGCTATAAGAACTGTTTGCGGATCAATTTTTTTGTCCCACGTCCTTTGGGAAATGACCTTGCTACTAAGAATGAATAAGGCAGCATATGTGTTCCTTTAGATACACTAAAATAAAAGTACTGTCCTGACACATAATGTCTTTTCTTTTTGCATATTTCTATAGAGCACCATAGCTTATGCTTGTAAATCACAAGTTTATTACCCATCTGGATCACATCCTGCACCTACTGAAAATAAGCACGAGTTTTCACTTCAGCAGAAGTTTCATCTGATGAGCCAGGATGTAAATGGTAATTGAGAGCATAAAAATGAATACCATGTAAGTTAGATACCTTATCCCTGCAAATCCCACTTGCCTGGAAAATTTCTCAGTGGCTTCTGTAGACATTGATATTGGCTCATTTCCACACCAGCAAAAATGCTAGAGTAAAAAACATTAATGTGACTAGAGCCTGCTTTTCTTAAAAAAAAAAAAAAATATATATTTATTATTATAGTTTTCATGACCTTTTTAATGATTGAACAGTAAATACTGTTCTCTGCAACTAAGTAGTTCTTAGATTCCTAGAGAATCTTCATTAAGATTTAGGAATCAAAATAGCATCTTCTCATTGTTTTGTATTGGTCTCTGATGTAAGATCACGTTACATATTGCTCTTCAAGGTCAGAGTTCCAGATTCACGTGTATCTTTTCAGTCATAGCTTTCTCACCAGCATTTTGTATTGCTTGTTTCAAAATAGTTTAATTTAGTTTTGTGCATCTCTTTGCCAGACGGCTGTATCACCATAATATTTGAAGAATATATCTATAAAGTAGTGAAATAGAAGTAGGAAGTGAAACAGAATGACAAATAGCTCATTATCGCTAGTCTGGTGAAAAAGACCTAGGGCTGAACCATCTATGATTCTGGACCTGATTTCTTCAACACAGAGTTATGAGATTTTTTTTATTTTTCTATCTTATAGAAAAATAATGAATTCTTCAAGCATCCAGTCCAAGAATTTCTATAGATGTTGGCAGAATTGAAGATACAAAATAAACTATATTCTTTCTTGTAGTAACCACTTTTTATAATTTCCTAGAAAGAAATCAAAAAGAAGTAGGTGGAATGACAGTTAAGTGAAAAGGAATTGAATCAAGGTCATCCATACTTTGAAGTAACAAGAGCTGTCTACACATAGTGTCCTGCTTGTCCACTGTGTCGCCTGCCCCTGGGGAGAGGCAGAGCCATCTTTCCTCATTTCCTGGCTTTGTTCAGGTCCTGTTGACAGGGAGAATGAATGAACCCTGCTTGGAGATGGTATGTCCACCTCTGCTGGCTTAAGATGACTGGACAGAAGATTCATTTCAACAATCATAAGCTACTGAGAGCCAAAACCTCGGCTCAACCTGCACCCTTTAGAAACAGACACAGACACCTCCACAAGACAGCTCCTGTATTAAGGTGGGATGAACCAATGAACTGGAGTGAAATAACTGAAACTCTGACAGGTTATATTCAGGTTTATCTTAGTGTTCATTGTGTTAAAATAAGTTCATTGACAGATTGTTGCAGCTGTCTAACATGAGTATTTCATTACTTCAGTCACCTCTGTCTTATTACACTGTTCTGTTTCCTATTGGAAGAAGGTTTAGAAACAGGATGGTTGTGGATGAAATCATTGCACCTTCTATCCTCTTCAGAGTTGGTTTGAAAGAGAACTAAGTAGTTTAGGGAAAATAAAAGAATAGGAAATAGAGCATGAAGGCATGAGGTGCCTCACATCAAAAAGTTAAGATTCTTTTCTCAGGATGCAATTTACTTAAGCTAACCTTAGGCATCAATATTTCACCAGTCTTGAGATCTCTCTTGCCATAGTTGGTGAGGAAAAGCATTCCAGGGTGTGAGTTACCTGACATCTAGCTAACTTTAATCATGCTTTAAATATCCCCATGTTTTCTCAGTCACAAGAAAAGAAGCTCAGACATGGATGCTTCCACAGAGGGAGTCTGTGTGTGGTCAGATGAATCTCCTCCACAGCATGAGAAACCTCTATACTTCATAGAATCAGAACTAGAAACTTTTCTTGTGTGAAAAGGATATTTACATCGTAGAAAAGAGTTGATTGTGTGTACAATAGCTCTATATTATATAACATTTTTAAAATCATTTAAGAAAAGAGCATTTCTTTGACAAAAGCAAGAAAAATATTTATGTTTTCATATTAAAAAATCTTTATTCTGTTGGCTGAAGTTATTCTCATAAAAAATCAGAAGATATTAATTCTTTTCACTGTGCCTGATCTATGCTTTCTTCATGGATATATTATTCTGAGAATTTTTAGATGTCAATGAGGTTTTCAGGTACTTTCAGAATTAAGTACCAAATCTCTCATACTAATCGAAGTATGTGCCTTTACTCTTTCAGTTGATTTTAGTTTTGCAGTTAGACTTCCAATGGACAGAGTGTCAGAGATGCTGAACACTGCAGTGATTAAATAGAATGAGTGCAGTTCTCAAGGCATCGAATAATACAGCTAGAACACTATGTGCCTAATAACAATGTACTAAAGCTATTTTTCAAAAAGCATGTATCTTCTTTCATTTTCTCTTTTTCTCCCTTAAATATATTAAATATTAGGCCTTTCTTACTGCTAAGAATCTGCCTTCTGTTCTTTGAAGAGAAATACCTAACCAATGTATATAAACGTTTTATATCCATGCGACTATTTTTCATTGTATTTTTAATACAAAATGCTTTGTAAATAAGAAATAGAGATGCTACGGAAAAAATGTACCCTCAAAATACAGTTTTATTACCATGAAAAAATATTTTCTATATATAGGTACATACTCTGCTCAGTTTGGTTTTCTATTTTACATTGAACTAATACGCAGAGATGTGATCATGCTTTTCCTTCATGCATCCTCTTAGTCATAGCCAACAGTTCTGTAGTCCAGAAAGACAAGACTTATCATAGAAGTAAAATAAGATCAGGAAAATGAGAGGGAGAAGGAGAAAATCCAGTAATTTACGTTAATTCTTGGACCTGATTTTGCAGTGATAGTATGTAATGGATAGTAAACTATACTGCACACACAGGGTCATAAACTTACATTATACAATCTATTTCTTTAGAAGAAGAGTACAGATGTGAATATATACAGTTCATAATTTTATATAAACTATAACAGTATCATTATATTTACAGCAGTTTTTATAATCTATGGTTGTTAACTCCAGTAAGTCTCTTGGTAAGAAAATATCTATAAGCCTACTGTTGACCTATGTTCAATTCATTTTATCTATCTAAGCTAGCTAAACAGGTTACATGGGTTCACAGTATAGTTAGTAGAGAGAGAGGTATTTCCAGAAAATGATTCATATCACACGAAGACACATGAGAAACAGGTGAGGTGAACATGAACATCGTTCCCCTTTAACTTTGCTTCCTGTGGATTAACTAGTAGGTAGCTAAATTTAGCTGACAGAATTAACACTAACAACAATGACACTATGACAATGGAATGATTGATAGATACATAAATGAAAAATAAATATTTTATATATCTGTTTCTTTTAGGTAATCCTATGTTTTATTTTTTTGATGTTGCAGCTGCTGATGCTTTGGGCACTGTCACCATAGTAACTAAATAGCAAACTATTATACCAAGAGTTCAAAAGTCAAGATAGAAATTTTCCTGTGTCCTAGTTTACAAACAATTCTGTCTTTCTACAGCACAGCTCAGATAGGTTTTCATCCATTTCCATGTGTTCCCTATAAATAGGAGAGATAAAACATACTTTTCAAGCACAAATTAACTCAAATTACTTGCTTCCAGAATAAGATATTTCCCTACAGAAAAGTCTTCGAACACCATGCCGTTGAAAATTATTCATTATTTATGCTCACATTTCTCTGACTTTCTTGGGATAGAGGTAATTCCAACGGCTAAAAATGAATACACCTTTCCTAATAATTTAACTTTTTTTTCTCTCAATAAATATTCCTGACCGAACTGAATTTTCCCAGCTGAATTAGTTGTTCCTCAGTTTATACAATTTGGTCACTATTTTTTTAAGGTTTAGTGATTTTGGATGTCCCAGCATAATGAGTTCATTTAGAGATTTCTCCAAGGCTTCTGATTTTGACAAACTGCTGAATAAATCATAGTCGTAGATGGATATCACTTGGATATGTTGTATAGATTCTTTGTAACCTACTTGCTATGAGTAGTTGGGATGAGTCAAGGTGATATTTGACATCTCTGTTTAGGGATCTATTTTCTCTTCCTATCAAAGTCTATGAAAGTGTAAGCCTTTTTACACTAGGCTCTGAAGCTTGACTTGACTCATAGGCCTTCAGACTGGAGCTTTGTGTGATTCCTGTTTTCTGCATAGGTTAATAGAATACCTACCCAAAGCTGCCACATATTTACCTATTTTTTCACTTGGATTTTATACACAGAAATGAGCACCTATCCATTAAGTAGATCTGCTTCTAAATATTTTCTCCTGTCATTCAGAGACTAGGCACAAACATGACATCCTCTTTTCTTCCACTTGGAAAGGAGTACAACTCGTTATTTGCAGCAACTGTATTTGGAAGAGACCTGAATACATCCCCATTTGTCATACATGTAATAGATATATTGGTTACCCTGACCTTTTGGGATGCTGCTCAAATGGATAAACACAGGATGCAAAGCAGACTTTTAGCTCTGAGAGTGATTACATTAATTCTGGGCCACCATCCTGATAGATATCCACAGCACAACCACAACCAGAGTGACTTTATTTAAAGACTCCCATGCCTTTTTCCACAGTAACCAGCTAGTCTGCCAGCATCCACAGCATTGAAAAGACCCTGAGGGCTCCACAACGTTTTGGTTTTACTTATTCAATTACATGGGGATGAATAAATACAGAATGAGTTTTACAGCACAGTACAGCTTTCACAGTGTCTGAAGGACACATTATGATATATATCTAAAACTAGAAAATTCTCAAATAGTTGTCTGAAGGATTATCCAAGAACTCCAACACTTGACATGAGCTACTAACACAATCCAGGGAGAGATAAGAAGTATTATTGAGTTTGAGATTCTTCTATCTCATTTGTAAAAAAAAAAAAGAAAAAAGAAAAATTCATTTATCAATACAATTTAACCTTTTTTACTCTAACTATGTTATGGTTAAATGTGATAGACACTTCTTTTTACTCTATTTTCATGTTAACTGGTCATCAACTATACTGTTATTTACTGGAGACTAATAAATCATTCATTTTCTTCTCATTAAAGCTTTTGTCTGCTGTTATATTTTCCTTACATTTGGAAATATATGAATCCAAATATTTACATTTTTCTTTTGTATATGAATCTCACCCTGCTCTAACAGAGAAGTCAATAAATAAATTGAAGATTCTTAAGTTATACCAGTATTTTCAAAGCACCTAAGGGAGGTGTATGTTGTATTCACAGGAAAATCACAATAAGTTGGCTGTTTAACTGTCCTAGTCTCTGCTGAAAGCTTGAAGTCTTATTTTCTCTGTAGGAAGCCTTACTGCACAGGGTAATGTTCTGCAAGCCTGCTGTTTTAACAACAGTTTAGCTTGTGACTATCTGGATCAGCATGTCAAGGCATAAAATAGGAAACTTCAGCCACAAGGTGAATCAAAAGTTCTCCACAGCAGTCCCACAGCAGTCCATGCTTGACTTTGCCAAACATGAAGATGAACCCATGTCAGGAAGTCACTTTGTCTTTTTTTCACTGGCACAAACTTGTTAAGCATAGAAGTGTTTCAAAGGAGCATGAGAGCTGCATAAAGGTCATCAGTTTTAAAATGCACGAATAGTATTAACTCAGCTTGGATCCAGAGGAGACATAGCACTCTATCACAGCTTCAGTTCAAGCAGTTCTAATTGTTTTTGCTGGCCATGTATGAGGTCAGGTTTCAAGGTTTAACATACTTCACTATATGTACATGTCTAAATTTAAATCAACAATGACTTGACTGTGTGGAGAGGTGGGATCTTTCTTCTGAACATATGCTTTCAGTTATGATTGAACTCTCCTCCTCATATTGAAGTCCTAAACCATCTTCCTGTGGCAGTAAATTTTTCAATCAGTGTTTATTAAAGGAGTGTGCAGACATTCCACATGATGTGAGCACTTCTCTTATTAAAGTTGTCATTTGTTGACAAATGGGCCACAATTATAGCATGTGTAAGAGTATTACAAGCTCTTTGTGCTGACAAGCCTAAGCACATAATTTTCTATACGTATTACTAAGCAAATCAGAAATAGCAGCAATGGTGGATTTAGATCAGCAAATAAGAAAATCTAAGAGACCTCATTTAAATGATAATGGTAGAAATCACATTATGAATAACTACTAGGTAATGAAATATATTTATTCCATTTTTGTGTTACAAAGCAGACCTCGTACTGAGAGGGCTCAGGACCATTTCACAACACACAATAGCTATCCGTGTTAGGGGAGGAGTCTTGCAGGATTCTGGGTTGACATCCAACAAGCCCAATACAGACATCTTTTATTTGTCTGAAGAAAGAGAGCTACAATAGTTCTTTTATATAATCCGCTACTTTTCATCTTGAAGTTTTCCATTTCAACAAAAAGATATTAAGAATTAGATATCATAACCGAAAGCCAAATCAAAGAAGAAAGGTTTCCTGCTTGGATTTAAAAATATCCCACACAGTATACTGTTATGGCCTGTGGAGATACTGTTCTTAGTCAAACTTTGGGAGTCTTTATTTCCTAAGGCTGTCTCAGAAACTTCATCATGCTTAGAAGCTGCACTCCAAACATCACATGATCAATGTGTGGCACTAGATTAACAGAGATGAAGGTTTTGTTCTTGGTCATGCCATTATGAATCCAGAGTTCTCAAGAAGTTCGGACAGGTATCAGTGAGGGAAGAAAACAGCACTGAAGTCTGACACTGGGTAAAACACAAAGTCACGGCTGTTCAGACCTACAGAAGACAATATATCCTCTTGCTATACAGACTTAGTTTGTCAGAGTCATGATAGGAGATTGGTCCATATAAATGCATTTAATTTGCAAAAATTAATTCCTAATTTAGAATGTTTGTGTGTGTGTCTGTGCATAGGTGTGTGTGGTTTTAATTAGTACAAAGTACTCAAATATATTCTTGTTGGAAATTCAATACAGAATCTAAAATTTTGATGTAGCAGTTCCTATGCTGTAGTAGGCATCCAGAAGATCTCGGATTGTAACGCGAGGAGTGAAGAGGAAGTAAGAGGTCTGGCATGGGGCAGAGAGAGAGGAGGTGCTTATGCAAGCAGATATAAGGGCATAACATAAACAATAAAGCGGAGACTGAGCATCATCCACACCATATGTGCAGTGATCTCTTTCCCCTCAGCAGTCGGTAAGCTGGAAGATCAATCTGGACTGCCGGACAGTGTTGCCCGCAACGGCAACACTATGCCATCCAATTGGTGTTTGAAATCAATGCTGCAAAGATTTTCTAGTCAACTGCAAGAGCTATGAGCTAAATGAAATTCTGAAAATGCTGCACCTGAACCAGCTACCAGATGTCAGTGAGACCTTCCCTAGTAACTTTCCCAGAAATGATAATGAGTTGCACATTCCCAAAATTGATGGGGACATCTGCATGAGGCTTTGTTTGGTTTTTGAAAGGATCTGTGAAAATAACTGTACTGTTATAGGTGGGTTTTACATTTAGTCTTTAGTGTGGCAAGTGGTCATTCTTGATTCTTCTTCAGAACAGGAAACCAATGTAAATGTTGTTTGATCCATTTAAATGAAAATACTGTTTTATAATCATAGTATCCAGAACAACTATTTACCTGAGAAAGTAGTTTCTTAGGTAGTTTCAGAATCAAATTTCAGCCTATCTATAACTTTTTGACATGTTTTTATTAAAGTATGTTTAAAATATATTTTAATTCCTTAAAATGTGGTTAGTATTTACCTATACAAAACAAGACAAAAAGCATTAAGTTTTCATTCAGTATGAACTACAGATTTTGTAAGTATTGGATATCCATAAAGTCACTACCATGTCAACAGTATATTGCTATATGACAGGTGACATTAACAGTACAACTAATACACAAAACCCTTACTGGAAGCAGTTCAGATATTTTTGCTCTATTTGCACAAAGCAAAAATAGCCTAAATACATTTTTAATGCAATCAGCTGAATTCCGTAAATCCAAATTGTGTGCTAACTGCTCATGCTGATTAGTGTGAAATATTAATTTGCACTAATCAGCTCGAGGCAAGAGAAGCATAATAAACTTGACACATACATTTCACGCTTTACAGTGTTGGAACTTGTTTGCAGTGCAGTGCCTGTAAACACTATCACTGCTGCTAGTTATGTCACAAGGCCTGTGTATTCAAGGTGTACTTGGAAAAATACCCTTAGCTGATGGTTCATCTGGTTCAGTGTTGTGGAAATCCTGGTCTTTGAGAATCGATGGTCTGCACCAACTAAATATTGTCAGAGGCATTTGTCTCTACAATGAGTCAGGGCATCTGACTGATGCCCTAGCTGTTTCATGACTAAGTGATTTACATTCATGTTCCCTGGGCTCTCAATGTACCAGTGTGCAATTAGGCTCTGAAAGCCAACGGTTTTGTGCTTCCCTTTTGTCTGAAACATGTGCGTATTCTAACAAAATAAAGCTGTATCTCGGCCTATAAACCAGTTATTTGGCAAACACACCAGGGAATATTAACACGTCAGGTTTCATATGTGTGTCTGAGAGTCACCCTTTACATCTCAGTTCACTGTTCTGCAGAAGGGTGCTTGGAATTCCTGCATTCATGGACTAACATTACCTGCAATCAATATCTGGTTTAGCAAGCACAACTTCCCCAGATGCTGTTTGATGCCATAAATCCCTCATGTGATGTGAATGTGATAAGGAACAGGGGCTCGTCTCTAGTACATGAATAAATGTGTAGTAGCTTAGATGCTGGGTCACAGTGAAAGTGAGACTGACAGAGACCTGTAGGGGAAAAGAAATCTATTTATGTGTGCTTAAGACAATCATGTGCATGAGTGAGAAAGATAATCTGTGCAAAGAAAACTCTTGCTCACTGATGCCTGAGTTGTCCATGCTCCATCCTTCCTACTCTCTGTGTACTGCTTTGCAAGGGTCTAGCTGATATCACAATCCTGAGGAGCATAAGGGATAGATGTAAACGAAAATACACATGGTGAAAGTCATAATTTGGTTGCAATGAAAAATTGCAAAGGCCTGTAATTCTGCTGGCATTTCACTGACCTCTGTCCTCCTGTATTTTTCTCTTTTAAAGATAAATTACTCCAGGACACAACTATATGGATGCTGTACTCCGAGCTGCTTTTTCAGAATGCCTATCAGAGAGATGCTGCAAGATCTGAAATGTGGGCCACCCAGCCTTTAATAAAGAGAAAGACATTCCTCAGGTTATATGAGGAGGCTGTATGGGAAAGTTTGAAATCTTTACGTGTGCTTATATGTGATTAAAATGACACAATAAATTAACCTTATTATCTCATATGTTCTGCTCCTCAGGATAGCCAAAGCTAAGCATATTGTTGAGTATAAAACTTATTGCTTAGCACAAAGCTAAGCTCATTCACCCCAGTGAAACTGACAATCTCCATCTACACATAACAAGATATACATTTGGCATGTTATGCTATGACTAATACCAGTCTGATTAGTCATTTATGTTTCCTAGAGGCAAACTGAGTTTGTCTTTTATGAAGAAGGGGCATTTGAAACTTGAAGCAGACTGACAGTGTCCATTCTGTTCCATACATCAATGGCTACATGAACAATTTTCATCACTCATTGGTTCTGTTTATCTTTTGGACTATATACCTAAAGTTGGAACAAATTTAATTCATAGTTTCCTTCCTCCACCTCTGAAGATCTTCTTTCTGTGTACATCAAAGGAAATTAAAAGCACAATTGGTAAGTGTAGGCATACAGATGTTCAGTGTGGAACAGTTTTTAATCTTTTAATGGTCTGTAAGTAGCACTATCTTAAAAATCTTTGGTGCAATCACTTATCTTTGTATTTTACTTCACTATATTGGACTCATTAATTCAAAAGTGAAGCACTTAACAGCCTGAATGTTTAGCTAGGCATGTTTAGCTTGAATGAACAGAACATCATTTTTTCATTTTTCTTAACTCAAGTTTCATAAATTGAGTGTGGCAAAACCAGCTGGATTCTTCATTTTTAAGAATACTAGATCTTGCTACTTTATTTTTTTTCTCAAACAAGTAAATCCTACTTAAGTCCCTGACAGTTGTGTGAGGAGTGAAAAAAAACCAAACACCAAATCCACAGGAAATAAAAAAGGATGACTCAAATCCTGGACCTTAAAAGCATTTTACTTCTGCAATAGGGAGAATTCAATTTTTGGAGAAATGTAATCTTTTAGTCCTGACCACTTACAATTCATTATATCATCTTAATATCTCACCTGTATCAGGATTCATCTTGTGTGATTATACCTAGAGACACTCTGATTCTTTGTTGTGGTTTCAACTTATCGCATCTATATATAATTATATTCTTCCTTTTTAATTCTGACTTTATCATCAACTAAACACTTTCTCTATTCACAACAATTTTAGTACATTTTTTTTCTTTTTCCTTCTCTTTTACTCTTAATAGGACCTAGTAAGTGCTAATCTGAACAGAATTGTAAAACTTAACTGCAAGACTCTAGTGTTAGAAGGATTCTTATTGACTAAGTTAACATCGAGATAGAAAACATGCAGCAACTTTGAATTTTAAGCTCTTTCATTTTTTTTCCTATGAGAACAAAAGAACTATGAGTNGAACAGTTTTTAATCTTTTAATGGTCTGTAAGTAGCACTATCTTAAAAATCTTTGGTGCAATCACTTATCTTTGTATTTTACTTCACTATATTGGACTCATTAATTCAAAAGTGAAGCACTTAACAGCCTGAATGTTTAGCTAGGCATGTTTAGCTTGAATGAACAGAACATCATTTTTTCATTTTTCTTAACTCAAGTTTCATAAATTGAGTGTGGCAAAACCAGCTGGATTCTTCATTTTTAAGAATACTAGATCTTGCTACTTTATTTTTTTTCTCAAACAAGTAAATCCTACTTAAGTCCCTGACAGTTGTGTGAGGAGTGAAAAAAAACCAAACACCAAATCCACAGGAAATAAAAAAGGATGACTCAAATCCTGGACCTTAAAAGCATTTTACTTCTGCAATAGGGAGAATTCAATTTTTGGAGAAATGTAATCTTTTAGTCCTGACCACTTACAATTCATTATATCATCTTAATATCTCACCTGTATCAGGATTCATCTTGTGTGATTATACCTAGAGACACTCTGATTCTTTGTTGTGGTTTCAACTTATCGCATCTATATATAATTATATTCTTCCTTTTTAATTCTGACTTTATCATCAACTAAACACTTTCTCTATTCACAACAATTTTAGTACATTTTTTTTCTTTTTCCTTCTCTTTTACTCTTAATAGGACCTAGTAAGTGCTAATCTGAACAGAATTGTAAAACTTAACTGCAAGACTCTAGTGTTAGAAGGATTCTTATNTTCTCTATTCACAACAATTTTAGTACATTTTTTTTCTTTTTCCTTCTCTTTTACTCTTAATAGGACCTAGTAAGTGCTAATCTGAACAGAATTGTAAAACTTAACTGCAAGACTCTAGTGTTAGAAGGATTCTTATTGACTAAGTTAACATCGAGATAGAAAACATGCAGCAACTTTGAATTTTAAGCTCTTTCATTTTTTTTCCTATGAGAACAAAAGAACTATGAGTTTCAGTTTTGGGATGTAAATCACTGTGCTGTATATAACAGTAAATGTTGTCTCTATTAATGTTATTAATGTATTTACATACTTTATGGTCAAGGGAAAATATAAAAAGTATATAAATTTCATTAACTGACATGGCTGAATCTTCTTCCTTAAATGTATTACTATTCATAGGACTGTCTTCATTGTTTTAGTTTCTGTACAAACACTTAGGAAGAGACAGCAATTACTCCAAAGCACTTGTAATCACAGTTACATCTAGTTGATTAATTAAATTAAATCAAGAAGAAATTATTGTAAAATAATTTAACTGAACTCACTAAGATTTTGCATTATTTTAACTTCATATATTTAAAAAAGTAATTTGGTGGCACGGATGCAGATTGTGTTTAAAAATCAGATATCATGATACAAGACAAGGGCCTTGAAAAACTACACACTTGTACACTACATACAGTAAAGGAAGAGCAAGCAATGGGTCACTATGTAGGAATGGATGTCTAAGGTTTCAATCATTTAAACATCTTGCCTAAAGAAGGCAAGTGAAGTTCAAAGCAGAGAACAATGGAAAGAAACCCAAAACAGGAAATATCTGTTACAGGCATTAGAAATGTAGTAGATGATCCAGGTGCAGTCACATACTGACCAGGAAGGAATATTAGGCTTTGTTGCAGAGAATAACAAATCCCAAAAGCATTCAACTTGATATGCAGCTGCAGAACACAAGACAAACAAAACTTATTTCAATGATGAAAAATACAATAGAAATCAAAGGATATAGTTCTATTTCTAAAAATAACACTGCTCATTAGACTTCACCTAACAGGCAGTATGCAGTCTACTTACTATGATTTACAGACAATGTGCGTATAAACTATACCAGCGCCTGAAGGCATGCAGTGTGTGGCAGAAGGAATATAAATTTTTGTGTTTATTAGCACCAGAATTATAGAATAAAAGGCTGAGAATGTAATGAACCAATATAATTATTTCTTAAATGTCTCCATTTTGATGAAAGATTGTTATAGAGAACACAATAGAGACTAGGAGCAAAACAAGTTCATATAGCAAAGACACGAGAGGTTCATCAGAAGTCTCTGAGGCTAGTGGATCAATTGGCTTTACAAGTTAAAAAACACACACACCTTGTCCTTTCCATGAAAGCAGGATTTAGATATTGGTTGACATTTTGCCTAGTTCATGACAGGCTTTTTTTCAACACCAAAAACCACTGGGAAAAAGATTCATTTGTGGAAGTGGGGATATGAAATGAGATGGCGAGAGGGAATGAGAAGAGACTCTCAATCTCCCCTCTACTGTAAGGAGTCCAACAGCTGCAGAGAAGGGGGCAGCTCTGTGAGATAGGTAGCAGCAGGACTGTCAGCCCTGCACACCCCTGTGTGCTGGGAAGTAGGTCTGAACTCACAGTCCTACCTTGTTTCCTGCTCTCAAATGCCCAAATACTAGTGATGGCTTCATGTCACGCTGCTGCCACCTGTGAGCCAAAAAATAAATAAAACAAACAGCAAGACTGTGCCCAGTAGCTGAGAACTTTCCTGGACATGTGCACAGACCTTTGCCAGGGAGGTAATGAATGGCTCAAGGGGGTAGGGAATGGGAGTTTCAGTCAGTCCTTTCTGATCACTCCTGCTCTTTGTCTCACCTCAGGGCACGTGGACTTCTCAACAAATCCTTCCTGCTCAGATCCCTCACAGCCCAGGCAGCCCTGCACAGGCCACTTGGATGTGCATTCATCCCAAAGGCTGCAGCTCCTCTCTGCCTCTCATGGATCTGCTCTGCAGCCCACAAGGCTCTCCAGCACGGCCTGCACCATGGCAACCTTCTCACACGGTCTGCTACCAGTCTGGGCACACTCACCCAGAGCTGCTGGTGGCTCTCAGTCCTGCCATTGCCCTCCATGGGTTGCAGGGGCACAGCCTGCATTCCCCCCACGGGTTGCAGACGGGTCTCTGGTCCAGTGCTACTTCTTCCATCCTCCTTCTCTAACTGTGAGGTCCACATAATCATCTCCATCTTGTACCACTCCTACACCTCCTCTTCCAGCTTAGATTTCCTTTCTTAAATAATGATGGCAGAAGCACAAGGTTTGCCTAGGTGGGCTGGAGGTGGGTCTGCCTCAGAGCCAGTGGATGATTTGAGAACTGCTTGCTGTGACCAACACTGTAGCTCCTTCCCAATGTTATCAAGGGGAAAAAAAAAAAGATGACTCCACACAAACCCATGACACAAATGGTCATAAAGCCCAGGCAGTCAACCAACATTTGTGACTCTAGAGTAAATTTGGATTAATCCTCTGAAACCAGCAGAATTAGTTCTAATACAGGAGTTGGTGCTTGTGAATTTGCAAGCTACTGAATATACTTGGCTCTGTCTCAGGACACATTCTGGCAGTTGGGATGCTGAGTGTGGTCTTGCATTATTTGGAAAACAGGAAATGAAAAGGAAACTTCAGAAAGAGGATTTCCTCAAGGAAGGGAGATTCTGAAGGGTGTGGGAGACATTCTTCATGGGCTGTTTGGGTTAGTGCCAATGTAAAGAAAATAGAGATATTACTTAGAGCTGAGAATGAAAATTAAAGTATAATTGATATACACTCCATTAATTAAATTATAAAAGTTGAAATAAATCAAACCTATTATAAACAAATTAGCGTTATTTAATTATTGCATGTAATCCAAATGCCACTACAAACAAGGAAAGGTACCTCATGTTTCAGCTTTAGATTATCAACACACGCAGAATTAATTTCTAAATGATATACCAGATTGCTTTTACCGCACCATTAAAGTCCACTGCCTTTGTTATGTACAATCTTTGTGTCTTTAGCTTTGACTAGAGGTTGTTATTTTTACAACTATGTGTGTTACTTCTCTAAAACATAATTTATTGTTGACTTAATTTGTAGAATATAGTATCAGTGAATTACGCATTTTTTAAACTAGCCAAATTCTGTATTTAATATATAGTTCTGCAGTGAATTTTCCATGCATGGAATATAATGGAGAATCTATTTCTGCCTACCTTCTCTCTTCACTCAGGACAAAGTTAGGAAGATGATTATGTGACACAAAATTAGAACCTTTTTAAACATTTTATCATCTCTCTAATGGCATTCACAGTGTTTTGCTTTAAAATTCACTAGAAACTAATCAGAGCATGCATCCAGGACTGAATGCTTGTACATGCTTACTAAATATATAGGGTTATTTGTAATCCAGAAGTAAATGTATATTTATATAGCTTCTGCTAGGCAGAGTAAAATAGATACAGTATCGTTTAATAGTGTCCATAATTTTAGACCTGCAATTCCAGTGAAGTCAATGGGTCCTCCCTGATTCTTAAACTGAGAAATATGCTGGAATTATTTCACACTCTTTAAAAAAAAAGCAATTTTAATATTTAAAGACAATTCATAATTTCTATATTTAGAAAAAATAACTCCAGGAGAAAATTATCCAGACAGAATCTGCTCTTAAATACTTAAATGCAGGTTTATTTTTTATAATTGTTGACTGACTTCTGGGAAGATGCATCAATTACTAAAAATAGACCTAAAGTAAAATATGTAGGAATAGATTTGACTTTCAACAGCAGTTTCATTTCCATAAAGATAGCACCATTGAGGGAATACACCTAAAATTAGGGAGCTTATTTACAATTCCTTCAGCTTCATTTGCATACTCCTGTATCAGCTCTGTTTGCTCCTGTTAGTCAAAACTACATGCAATTTAGTCTGATTTCAAGGCCTGAAGTAAAAATACCAAATTCAAATTTAGACACCTGGGAATCTTCCCTTCAGAGGTATTTATGTACCTTACTCTCCCTGAAACAAATGGAACTCAGCAACTAAAGATGTTCAGAAATGTGGCTTCTTCACTGCAAAAATGAATCACTTTTCCAACTGCTGAACACCCAATGCTTAAGTGCATGAAAACAAACATGCACAGTGACAGTATTCTAGCAGGAATGCATTGGTCTGACTTCAATTATTTCTTCTAAGTATTATGAATTTATGCCTGGGTTTTTTTAAAGCGAATTTAGTAACACAGAGAAACACTGAATAATTGAGGTCAGCAGAAGTCTCAAGAGAACATCTAGTTCGACCACCTATTGCAAGCAGGATCAGCTACAGCAGATTGCTCAGGATCAGCTGGATTTTTAATATCTTCAAAAATGGAGAATCCACAACCTTTCAGGGAAATTGGCTGTAGAAGTGTTTGACCTCCCCTTACAATAAATTTTTATTGTTATTTTTACATGAAATTTCTTGTATTTCATTTGGTGCCTATTGCCTCTTCTCTCGCCACTGGACACCACTGGGAAAATTATGGCTCCCTCTTCTTTACAACCTTTCACAGATGCTTGTACACATGGATAAAGTCTCCTCTGAGCATCCTCTTTTCTAGACTGAATAGTCCCAACTCTCTCAGACTCTCCTTAACACATGCTCCAGCCCTTAAAACATCTTTTTCACCCTGTTCTGGACTCACTCCAGTATGTCCAGGTCTCTCTTATACTGGGGAACCCTGCAGTGGGCCAAGCACTCCAGATTTATCCCACCAGTTCTGAATGCAGGAGAAGGATCACTTTCCTTGATCCGCTGGTAATGTTCTTCTTAATACAGCCGAGGAGGCTGTAGACCTGCTCTGTTGTAAGGGCACATTGCTGGCTTGTGTTCACCTTGTTGTCCACAGATGCCTGTAGGGTCTTCCTTGAAAAGCTACTCTTCAGATAGTTGTCCTCCAGATTTTTCATCTCCTAGGTCAGGCCTTCACCATTTCCCTTTGCTGAACTTCATGAGATCCCTGTTATCCTATTTCTCCAACATGTCCAGAATGGCAGCACAACTGTTTGGTGTATCAGCCACTTCTGCTAGGGTGTAATCTGGGTGATTTTGCTGAAGATGTGCTCTATCCCATCATCCACTCCTCTGGCATCTTGATGAGGTTGTAGCCCTGCAACTACATGCAGATCTCTCATTGCCTCTGTTTACTGCTGCACGCTGATCTCCAAGAAATAGAGTGGGCATTCCCTCTGTAATGTTCTGCTTCTGGCACTTCCTCATTTAAGTGTGTACAGTTGCAATGGGATGCCTTTTATCCTGTTCTGTTGAAACAGAACAGTCTCTTCTTCCACATCAGCCAGGCTACCATTTCCCCACTTCATGGTTGGTTATCATCTCCTTCTCTCATTACTTCTAGTTCAAGGCTTCCTGCAGCAAGTTGAAAAGTCTATTGTCAATTATATTTTTGCCTCACTTGGTCAGGTTGATCCTATTTCTGTTCTCAAAGAGGATTGTGGTTTTTATTAAGCAGATTCCTGTCACCAACATCAGGTGCTCAACCAGTTTACTCTCTGGGACCACATATAACAGATGTGGATGACTAATCTCTTAGTAATAATGCAGTCTAATTGTACTGTTGTCTCAGGGCACAGGCTGGTAGAACTGATCCCTGCTCTGAAGGAGACCCTGTGCTGTGACTCTCAATACACCATTTTGGATTGAATTCACTGTGTAACAGGAAGACAGTCTCTACCTTCCTTGTAGGTTTTGATGGACAATCCTACCATGAAGGAAAAAGTTGTTCCTGAGGATTCCTGATGGTTTAAGATAGCACATGCAGAATGATTTAGTGGTTTCAGGAGTATCTGGTAAACAGATTTTAAAAAAAAAAAAAAAAAGTCTTGATTTCTTAAGAACTTTGATTTCAAGACAAAACTTCATAAATAAGTCAAAAGCTAATCTGACTGTAAATGGGTCCATTTTAAAGGAAATTCTAATCTGAAACCCAGTTTTCATCCTTGTTTCTACTCTGCTAATGATGTGAATTTATTGCTGTTATTAATATTAATATTATTTCTAATCTGATTGTAACTGAAACAGTAAAGCAGCTGTAGAACTTCAAAATGTTTTCAGTCATTATCATTTTATCAAAGTTATTGTGAGCAGGTTCTCTTTCTCTTTGTGGCTAATCTTCATTGATTGGGAATGAACAAGCAGCAGTAAATTCCCAAATGCCTGTGTCTGACTAGAAATAGCAATTAGTCAATGCCTAGTAATATGCATTTCAAATGTGTTTGGCATTCTTTCAATATTCATTGATTACTGTTATCGGCTCAACAAATTAAAATGCACCAACAGGTATGAGAGAATATAGGATTTGATGCTAGTTGAAATCCCGGTCATAGAGAAATCATTGAATTTGTCATTGACTTCAAAGAGATGTCAGGTCAATGGTCTCTCAGGTGTTGCATCTCTAACAGTGCTCAGTGATGGATTTTTTCCTTTTCTTTAGAGAGGAAAAGAAAAAGAACAACCTTAATTTATTATTATTTCAATAGGATGATCATATTGCTTCTGGCTTTGCAGTTCTTCCACTAATCTCAATGTGAACATTGTTAAATACTCTTTATATCAGCATTGTTAAATACTCTTGCTACTTGACAGTGCTCCTAAACACTCTCAGATACCACTGCTACTGTGGTCTACAATGTAAAATAACTGTATTGTGTATATCCAATAAGCAAAGAAAGTGATCTACCCTAAAGCAAAGAATGTAGCAAGGAATCTGACAAAAAACAAATTCTACTAATTTTCTGCTGCCAGTTTTGGAAAAGCTTGCTCACCTTTCTAACATAGAAGCATAGAGACAGTGTTCCCATCCCATGGAACCTTGGGCAATGTGAAAAATATGCCATTACCATAAAATGATGAAATCAATGCCTTTCAATGTTCTACTGCAAACCCCAAATGTTTATAAATTGATCACAATACTCGTGAAGGGCATTAATTTGGGATAAACATAAGTTCAAGACTCATTTTAATCACTTAAGCAAACCTCGAGCAAAGGAAACTGAAATCAATTGAGATTTTTTTAAAAGCTAAGGTTGGATTAATCTTTTCTAAATGTAGATGCCTCCACTGAGACGTCTAATCAACTGAACTACCCAGTATAGTATGCCTATTTCGGTATAGTCTTAAGGCTGACTCATCATAATTTAAAATCCCTTCAAATATCCACTTTTTCTACTGTTTTCAAGGAAGACTTGAGGATGGCTTGCTTAATTATGTATGCTCCTATCAGAGATGTTTTGTTACTATTCCCTGAGATTTTAGCAAATAATGTCTGAGTTTCTTATCTGACTTGGTCAGTTTAACAAACAACAAAGATCAGCAGCTGCTCTGATAGAGCTCTGATCCTCTGGTAATCAGTTTCAGCATGCGTCTCTTGCAACCAATTTCGTTTAGAGAAATCTACAATGCTGGAATATTTTTATAAAACATTTTTATAAAAAGACAAAGTTCTCTGATACCTCTATTGCATGTGCCTGTGTACTCCACTGTAAACTAGGAATAATGGTTGCAGTTTCCTTTGTGGAGTGAAAAGTGCGTAAAGAACTAAAATTAGATATTATAATGCTTAAGTCCCATTAGAATCAGTGGAGTCAGGTAGCAAAAAAAATTAGGGACTAAATACCTTTGCACATCTTCGGCTCAAATAAAGGGTACAAAAATCTATTTCAGTCAGGTCTGAATTTCAACTCTGAAAAATGTCATATTACTCTTTGAACATAAGCCTGGAATCCTCATTGGTATTTTTGGCTAGTGCCCGTATTGTGCCGCTGTCTGGCTGAGTTTACATAGGAACATATTGGTTTTCAGTTCTCCCTCCTCCTGTATGTCTCCTTCTCCAATACAAACAGCATGAAAGTATCAGCACTTAACAAAAAGAAAGAGGCCATTGGAGTGAGCCAGCTCCTGGCTCATACACAGGGAAAATCTTTTTGCTTTCTGACAGGACATTCTGGAAATGTCTAGTTTTCATTTCATGCTTCTCTGTGATAAAAACATGCTCTTTCTAAGCCTATTTAATCATTTCAATTTGAGGACACTGACATGTTACATTTTTCTAGTGCCCCATATTGTCAGTCTTGTTCATCTCAAGAGGGAGTTAAAAGTAAACATTTACTTTTACCTGGTGTCTCTTGTGGATACCAGTCAAACTTTTTGTTGTTGTTGTTAAAAAAAAAAGACTTATGAAAATGTGGCAACAACTTTTCCAAGAAATGTGAGTATATGATTGGATTCACATAACTGTGAGCCATTTTATCAACCCACATCACCATTGTTATTGCAATATATATCTCACTGTGGCAGTATTGAAAGATTATAGTCAGGCTCATTTTGTAAGGCCCTGTGAATGGATTTTCTTCACCTAAAATTCACCATCTAGAAATCAGAATCTCTCTTAGTGATTAAGTCAATAATTTAGGTTTTCTTTAACAAATGAAGTGTCACCAAGAGATTGGAAGAAAAATTAAAACCAACTCTTTTGTACAGGGTCTACCTCCTGTCTGCTGACAGAAAAGAGACAAAAATAATGAAGCTAAATGAAATTTAGTGATTAGTCAGAAGCACAAGGAATGAACCTATCCCTCTTAATTGACTAAGGTGAGCAGGAACCTCAAATATTACAACTGATAATCACGGCTCTTTTCCTGTTCAAGTGGTGATTTCCAAGGACAGTAGCTTTTCTGAAGAAGTGTCTGACTGTTTCTCCATGAAAGGGTCCACACTATATTCCTTGTTTGAACACAACATGAGAAACACAGACCTATGAATTTATCTTCCTCTTCTCCAAAAGAAAATTTAAAATGCATTGTTTCTCTATAAATAAAAGTGAAAAACTGCCTCCTTTATCCCACAGACATACACTCACAAGTCTAATATTAAATCTTTGCTGCAAGGTAATAAAACAACATACAAAGGTCATACTAGGGTAAGGTCAACTTCTACTGCTCTTGGGCAATTTTTCAATTACCTTGGGTTTGTGTCTGCATACTTATTTGGTTTTTACGTTTTAATTTGCATGAAGTCATGAATTTGATTGTTTACAGTTCATGGAGGTAGACATGAAAAAAAAGTGTAGTCAATGTCTTCTGTTAACACATATAAATTTCTTTCTGAAGATACACTAATGCAGCTATATCTAGATAATGCTAACACTTAATTGTGAACAAGGTAAGTCTTAATTTTATTTATCTCTGCATTGACACTCTAATCAAGTTGAGGATTTTGCTTCCAACTTTTCAAAACAATCCCTCTCATAGCTAAATTTGGAGGTGTTACCCAAGAATATTTCCACTGATTGCAATAGCACTAATTAGGAAGTGCTGAAAACTATGAGTAGAAGTGTGGAAGACTGACATCTAGAAAGGATCAGTCTAAAGTCTGAATATATGAGGATGTTCTGAAAGTAAGAAGGAAAATGTCTTACACAGAAATGAGAAGGGAAGATTGCAATCTCCATGAACGTAATATAAAAAATTAAAAATATATGCACCACTTGTCCTTAGTTCAGCTACAAAAAGAAAGTCCATGGGGAGTTACAGCTGTACAGGTTTACTACATGGGTGTAATTAACATCAACCTAATAATTTTTCTGGTTTCCAGAAAGGAGGAAAATTGTAGCTATCTAGAGCTCCTCTCTGCCTCCTTGCTGACTGTGTTGCTTTCCCAGCTTGCCTTAGAGCGTGGCAATATATAATCATTTAATTCCACCTGTAGTTCCTGAGCTGTTGCTGCAGAGCATCCTATATGACATTCCCTGACAATATCCCCAGAATTCAGCTTTATTATTCATTCTGCCTTGCCACAAGGCTTCTGTTTCTCAAGCTTCTTGCTTCAGTGTCTTCCAGACAGAAGAATAAATTGGAGACAGAAGAAAGATAAAATAAAAATGGGTCCTATGAAAACTTTGGTACCACAAAATTCTGATATTGATATTGCACTGATCTAAATTAAAATCTTTTTTTTCCAGAGAAAAAGAACCTACAAGGCACCAGGAACTCCCATGTTCCATGGAAGATGTTGGTATTTGATTGAACTTTTATCATTTGGCTTGTTACAATAGTACTTAGGGTATTTCTACATGGCACAACCTCAGGCCACATAAAGATATCCCAGTGATGTATAAAAAGACCCTACTGTGAAACTATTTAGTCAAGGTAGAGCTCTGGGTTAATTCTACTCTATTGCTTCTGGTATTGCACTAGCTCTTTCAGAGAGACATATAAAAGACAAAATGAGATGGAATAACTGGCCTGGAGATACAGAGGGTGGGATTCATCTCATTTGACTTTAGACATCAACAATGCAGATATTTAAAATGAAGCTAGCCTCTGGAGCTCTATTTATAGTCACTGGAGATAAACATGCCCTTTTAGGATGCCAATCATTTCCCCTTTTTCAGACATCTAATTTAGGAACGATGAATTGCCCCCTGGATTCTATTGACTAGTTCTTCTCTGACTATCAGCTGGGCCAGAAACCAGATGCAGATGTACAGATGTCTGCAGTTGGTCAATATACTTCTACCTGCAGTCAGTGATGAAGATGGGTATAGTATATGTTTCCTTTATTCCTAGACCTGTGCACTGTTCCAAATGTCATGCCACCACTTTGTTGCATTTCCTAATAACGAAGAGACTTGCAGTTGTCCTGTATGATACTTAGAGATTTTTCAGTTATCATATAAATTAAAGTTTATTTAATGGACTTGTCAGGTAACTAAGCAGCTGGTTTGTATCAAAGACTATATTTGAAAACAGGGAACTTACTTTTAGCATAATTAAAATCCCTTCTAAGTTTTCAGTTATGTTCTCACTGGTTAACATCACAACAGTTTAACACTTTAAAATTTTGATTCAACTCTAAAAACAGAGGTGCAGTCATGTAGTTATAGTGTCAGAGTGGAGTTTGTCAAAAAGGAGCACCGGGTCAAGAATACACATTATCATATATACCCCAGTCATGACAGTGCAAAGAGAAGTATGTTTCTTTGTACAGTAGAAGATCTGTTTCCACTAGATGTGAATAGGTAGCAAAAACTCAGCAAGTGCTACATGCTACGTGAATGAGGACTACAAGATGAATGGCAATGTGTCTGTGGTATTCTAGCTTCCATTTGCTGCACAAAATGGAAGGTGTCAAAGAAAGGATAAAGGAAGAATACTGTAGAAAGTATAGCATTTAATTACTAAACACACTGAGAAAGCACTTAGCTGCAGATTCAGATAAAAAAATTAGTTGTCTACAAGCTAGATGTCTACACGTCATCTGAGTGGCTATATTCTCAGTAAGGTCAACTGAGAGCTAGTCAGCGTATTGCGTAGAGCATAGTGGAGTGCTGAGCTATCAGACATGGGTGTCTCCTGAGGATGCTGAATGCGCAGCTTCCCAGGCTATCTTGATACCAGTGAGAACTTAGACATCCATCTCAACTGTAGACACTCACAGTATAAACTTCTACCTTAAGCTGTTTCAGTACAAAGATCAAGTTAACCCTTAATGGCATGTAAGACAGCTATATCATCACCTCTGACATAGTGGGCTGAGGCTCTAATCATTTTGGATTACAGACAGCCATTTACAATTAGCTCTCAGCTGTTAACATTTTTTATTATCTGATTATTTCGATGTTATTTGCAGAAATTCAGAAGGCTGAAGCACATGAATAGATGACTGGAATGTAGATTATCTCTTTAATACTATTGCCCCTGAGAAAATATAGGCTAGATATCTAAAGTTGGTCATCAAAAATTAGTTTAGAGTTTTGACAGCTTTGTCTATAATTTATGTTTTCTTCAATTCTCCATCTGTAAAATATGGTAATAATGCATCTAATTGCTAAGGCTGCTGTGAATATAAATTCACAATGTTTGCAAAGAACTGACAAATTACAGAAAGGGCACCATAAAAACCACATGAGGAACTTAATAACATTGTATTCATCTGAGGCTTCAGATTGTGATTAATAGGGCCTGGAGCCATACACTGAATAAAGGTGATAAAAAGAACTATTTAATAATTATCCATACAGAGAAATAAAAATAATAGACGATGATGTAATTAAAGTCTATGTCAAAACATACATGTGTAGGAGGCTAAATGAAGGTGACAAAATTTCTAACATTTACAAAGTAAGGAAAATTAAAACATAAAACATCTCTAAGTATAGTTGATAAATTTTATCTTAAGGAGGGAGACAATGGTAATAAGTCACCTTACTGTCACAAAGCCTTGTGCAGACTCACTAAAGAGATATAAATGTACTTAATACCTCTCCTCCATCATCTCTGTATCTGTATTTGGCCACCATAATTGGCATTTCCTTTACTCTGTGGAGATCCTGTTTCCTCCTCAGTTTGGTTTTTTTCCCTCCTCCTTCCCTTTTTAAGCTGTGGTTATAAAGACATTTTCTTTAGCAACTATCCACCTTGCTGCTGGACACTTCTCGCTGCCTGCAAGACCATGCTCATGGAATTACTTCAAAACCTGTGGAGCCTTGCTAACATGTAGATTTATGTCAGAAATCACCTTTTGTCTCCAGTTTTCCTTTTTGTGTTACTTTCTTTCAGGGTTACTTTATATCAGGCTAGCCTCTGATTTGGTTTAACAAAAGTCCTTATAGATTTTAGTGCTAGCAATCTGGAGAGGAGAGGAGTGGAGAGGAGCGGAGAGGAGAGGAGAGGCGAGGCGAGGAGAGGAGAGGAGATGGGAAGCCACACAAGCCAGTGGGAAAACCTTGTGTAAAAAGCACTGCAACTAGATGTCCCTGCAATCAAGGTCCATCTTTTAAAAGCCCCTAAGACAAGTGGTTCATACAGAAAGCAGTTTGCATTTTAATCTTATTTCTTTCCCAAACATTGCATGAAAGTGTTATCCTCAGCGACAAAAGCTCCCCTGAGACTTCACCTCCCTTTCTAGCTCTTGTGTACTGACTTCCCCTGGTGTGAAGGAAGGTTGAAGTGCCAGCTGTTAGAAGAAATAATTATTACAGCACTTCCTGCTAGCACTTCAGATTTTAGAGAGGAGGAGCAGAAGTTACCTGATTCCACACTTTTTTTTTTCTGCATTTGCATTTGCTTTAGCTTTTTTTTTTTACCTTTACTCCCTTACAGCCTTTGCCTGTAGTCAGTGAATGAGCTTTTACCCAGAGGATTGAACATGCTGCTAAGGGCTATCATTACAGTGAGCACATTCCTATAATATGACATTCACAGTGTCATTTCAAAAGAGGCATGGACTAACCTTTTCCCATTACAGACATCGAAATCCTCTCATAATTAATCCAGTCCACACCTTCTAAGCATTTAGAATGACGTGAGTGACTAGGA
The DNA here is from genome assembly GCA_013401255.1 of Urocolius indicus. Lineage (NCBI taxonomy): Eukaryota > Metazoa > Chordata > Aves > Coliiformes > Coliidae > Urocolius > Urocolius indicus. Next base: position 38,722 of record WBNH01003214.1, on the reverse strand, counting down.
AATGTAGAGAAAAGTGTCTGTTTACAGAATACAAGGATTACAGAATACAAAGGCAACAACTGTAATGTGCCTTGCTATTGTTAACCGCCTGCTTGTACTTTGCAGTTAATTGCATAGATAGGGACCATTATTTACTGCTATGCCTATGCACAATTCATTCCTAAACAGCAGCCACTTCCTTGTCTCTATGATAATTGTCTGTCACTAGCAATGTGGCAGATACCTCTTTGTGGGCATCTAAACATGCTGTTATCTTGCTATCCACTCTGCAGTTGCACATCCAGACAAACCATTACTGATCATCTCTGAAAACACAGCTATATGTATTGGTTTTACAGTGGGCTGAAACCAATTGAATTAAAAAACCTGATTCAGTTGCTTTCCATTATCCTTCCAAGACATGATTAAAGCCTATTTGAATTATGCTATATTTTCTCTTGTTGTTGCTTCATTTCATTTTGTAAAATGTTGGCACTCAGAACAAAAATATAATTAAACTATGGCACAGAAGCAGATAGCTTTGATCCCACCTAGCTTAGTAAAGAAGACAAAACAAGCACATTTAATCCACTGTTTGTTCAGTTACAATGTGCTACTTTTTGAACTATGCACATTCCAGTGACTGAATGAATATATGAGGAATGCCAAAAATTAATGTATGCATTACAATTATTGCTATAGAAAAGCTGTTATAGTGTACACCAAAATTCTCTAAACAATTAAGTCATGTCACCATTAAACATAAGGCACGGTTACATCATAATGCAAAAAGAAATTTGAAATGCTGTTATCTTCACGTGCACAGCTTGTGACCTATGATTCAGTAGAGCATGTATATGTGTAGAAAAAGAGATTTCCCCTGCCAAAGATTTCTCCCCTCACACACTTCTGGTTGTCTCTTTTACCTCTTCACAAACACCTCCCCGTGCTTCTGTAGCCCTCTGCTTTCCTGCATATTGCCTGAGGACTATTTCAGCACTTATTTGCCTGAGGATTTATTTGCATAAACATGCAGCTTATCTGACATGCAAGTTTTACTCATGGAATATGGTATACATTTTGCCCACAGAGACACACGCAGAGCCAGGTGTGATAATACCGATATTCAGCATTATTTTTATCCTCAAAATGTCCTACAAATGTTAACTAATTAATCCTCAGAATATTTCTTTGAGTTAGACATGCTTATCCCAATTTCTTAGGCAGAGGCAGGGAAGCTGAGAGATTAAGTGACTTAGAGCTTCCACTGAAGTCAGGAGGGGGAGGAAAAAGCTCATCAGCTTTAATGGGACATAAATCAGGCCTGAAGTGATTTGTCTAATGCCACCAAAATGTCAGGATTAGAGCAAAGTTACCTATAGCTGGGGGTTACTGGGACTGACACTGACTTTTTGGTTAGCCTTATATTGGTCAGGTAGTTGAGCTAGATGATCATGGTAGGTCTCTTCCAGTTGAAAATATTCTATTCTATCTCCATGGTGTTTGTGCCCAGTTCAGACACATGCAGTCTCAGATCTCTCAGCAGCATAACAATGGCTATGGGATTTGGCTGCTGGCAAGTGTGCTTGCGTTTGCACTGCACCATTTCTGCAGCATATTTTTAAGTCTCTTTCCCAGCACAACACAGCAAGAGAAAAAAAAATTATGGCAGGTGACACGGTGGCTTTTTGCTTGTGACAGGACACTGAGTCATGCGATGCATCTCCGTGGACAGCTGCAGCATGACATGTTTTACACTCCAGGGGAAGGTCAAAGTGCTGCTGCTGCCCCTCTCACCTCTTTATAAACAGTCTCCACCCCCTGATGCTCTCTCACTCATGATAGCTGAACAAAACGAAGGCTATTTCTGATTTATAGTTGCAACCTGCAATGAATTATACTTGGGTGGTTTATTAATATGAAGCACATTAGCAAGAGTATACTGTGTGTCTGCCACAGATGGAAAAACTAACTCTATCGATGACTGTAATCCTTTCATTGTTTTATGAATCCAGCATCCTCCAGAGAGCACCACAAAACCCCACTCAGTGTCTCTGAATACGATATTTTGCATTTAGATTTTCTGTCTTAGAGAAAATATGTGTGAAATCACAAGCAGGCACAGCATTCCCCACTGACTAGTGCATTTATGAAGTCTTTTGTGGTGTTATTACAGCAAGCATATGAAATACAATGGACATGAAAGTAGGAATAGGGAAATAAAAATGTCTTCATTTTTTAAAGGAATATGAGACTGCTGTTCAGGTTTTATCCCACATTTTGGATTGGGAATGTTGTCTTGTCTTTTGTTTTCTGGCTATGAAACCACAAACATGAAAACCACATGGAAGTGAAATTTCTTTGAGAGATTGGGGGTAAGATAGGTTTTCTGAGTTTTTTTTGTCAGAGTTAATTTTGAGAACTCAGAGTAAACCCTGCATATCCAATCATACAGCTCTAGGAAATCACAGGGGTTTGGGCCAAGCCTATGGCATTAGGAAAAAAATGCATATGGAAGTATGTCCAGGGAGATTTTTAATTTCCTGGGGGGACTGGTCAGAATGGTGATAAAAGGTGGACTCAAATGGCAGGCCAATTGGATTGTGTCATTCCTGACCAGCAGTTGTCCCCATACCCTCAGGCTGTATGAATGTCGAGTCCTCTGGGTTCTGTCTGAAAGCAAATATGCATTAAGGGAATGGACTAAATGATTACACTTCCACACACATCTTTCTGCAGTATTTCTAATTTATAAACTTCTACAACATCCCAGTGTATTCCTGGATGTTAAGAGAGCATCAACAAACATGGAACAACAGGTTTGGTCCTTTTCTTCCTTCCCACAGAGGGCTTTTTTAACCTGAACTCCATAAAATTTCACAAGGCTGAATTTCCAAAGCATATGTTTCACAAAATGCTTACCACAATTCACTGCTCCTCATGTGATGGAAAAGTGCCACAGTTTTAACGAAATATCAATCACAAGAAAATATGTCCTAAACCAAACAAAACCTCACCATGAAGCTTGTTGTTCTTGCAAGCATTACACCTCCACAACTGACTATAGCGTGTCACAGAAGGGTCTTGTGGGACACAACTGCTGTTTTCCTGAGACTCAGCCCTTCTTTCCCCGTTCCCACTCCCCGACTGAAGCTCTGGGGTGCAAGAGTAGACCTGGGAAGACACATACTCAAGCTCAGCCACACAGCATTCACATCTTATCTGAGAGAAAGAGCCCAAATCCTGCAAAACTACTCCAAGGATGACTTCTGCACCAAATACCACAGAATGGTCACTTAGTATGAAATTTGCTCCTGCAAATGCCCATCCTAAATTCTGTAAGTTTTTTTTTGCCCACAAATAAAATTCTATTTTCTTATGTCAGGTGTAATAGGACTTATTATGTATGATGAAATATTTCTGAATAGTAGATTTCAAACCGTTACTATTAAAAAATAGAAATAAAGAATCAAGACTTTTTTTCATACTCTTAGTCCAACCTGTTAGTGAAATCAGATCATTATTTTGTGGAAACGTGTTGCAAGCTTCGAGTCCTTCAAAAATCTTATTAATTGCAGCAGAAGCTTTGCTAAAACGAAGACAATAGTGTTCAGCCTGTTGCAGGTGATTCACTCTTATGCAAAAGATGTTTATATTCACTGAAGCAAAATACTCATCACTTTTATTAGTTAATAGGAAAACAATCAACTAATTTGCCAGGATTCCTTGTAATCTGAAAAAGTAAATTATCCCTATTCAGAATGCTAACATTTTCTCTTCCTGTGCATGAACACTGTGCCACTCCTGAATACTTGCATTGTTCTCACAGACCCAGGTTTTGAGAATTTCACAATCCTTTTTATTTATCTTTAAAAAAAAAAAAAAAAAAAAGTATTTATCCTTTCAACTCTCCTTCAAGAGAGTTTATAGATGAAGTATAAATCTCACTCACATGACCAAGATATTGCAGCTGAACAATTCAACATGCATTATCTGAGACATGGTGACTGTCCTTGTGCTAAATCAGCCTATAGCAAATGCAAGGATATGCTATTTATCTTAAATTTCCTTCATTGTAAACTAAGTCAAGCTGAATTTGCTGTGGGCTAAAGTATGAGCACAGGCAACTGTTATGGCTCATCCGATGCAGGTGAACTTGTATGATTTAAGTAGCTTGACTGTGCATCTGAGAAAGCATGGAGTGTTTTGCCTGTAGTCTCACAGAAAATCTGTGACAGTATAGGGAATCTTACTTCATGCTGAAATCAATAACTTTCCTCTTCTGGGACATGAAACACTATGGTGAAAGTAAGTGGTGGTCCTAGGAATAATCACTCTAAGAAAAATACATTTTTCTTTTAAAAGAGTTGCAAATATATGAGTGACCTTGGTTCAATAGCCTAACAGTGTTGCAAACAGTGACGAGAGCAGGCCTACCTTTGCATACAATTCACATGAACAGTGTTTTCCTTTTTTTGATCTTTTTTTTTTTTTCACTTACAGTTGACTGAACTAACACCTCTTATCATGGTCCACAAAGAAAAGATGTAAAAAAAGAAAAACAAAATTGGAAAAGACAAATTATTTACACAGTTTAATGTGCTAGATGTTTTGGTACAGTTGAGCCTTGCTTCTTTCTAATAGCATAAGACTATTAGGAATTGTAATACTCCTCAGGGGATGTAAGATTTATCAACCCTTGCAGAATGGGATGGAAGCCAAGGCAGGAGATTAAGGGATACTAGTTAAATTAATCAACCTTCTCTCTGTGTATTGGCCAGGATAATGCAGTAAGTTGTTATTCATACATTTTACACAGTAGGAGCACAATTTGACCACAACCATATGTTGAACTTAATATTAAGCATTGGATCTTTCCAAAAACAACTCCATAAAAATGTCAATACTAGACAAATGACTCTATTCATTTTTAAAAAGCATTTACACACACACAAAAAAAATGAAAAGTGCTTTTCGTTACTAGCTTTGAAAAAGACCTTCCATTTTAATCCTGGTTCAGGACTCGATCATGCTTGTTTATGAATCAAAGTCTAAAGCAAAGATTAATGGAGAAGACACAAGAGTTGCAAATACTCCTTTTTATATTCTCTCTTTTTTACTATAAAAGAGACTAGAAGACATTTTTCCTATTATGTTGAAAACCTTGAAATGTTATTTTTTGCTTTATGTACAATGCTGAAGTTTAAGTTTCTCAAAATGAATGCACACTATTATTTCTGTCTCTGTACAAAATGAAGAGCATCATTGTAGGAGCAATTTTTGGAACATATTAGAGCTATGGAAGGGTATTTTCTCAAAACCTAGAAATTGGTTAAAAAATTATAACATCAAAACATTGGAGATCATCAAATTAGGCCATACTTAATCCTGATCAGGTGAAAGTAGTGGAGAGCATCTTTGTATTAGGCCTAACATCCTCCCAGGGAAGGAAAAAGATCACACACTCTGCATTGCAGTCAGTACCTAGGCAAGTCCCTAAGTACATACTGCTAGTTAACCAAGTGACTGTAGCTGGCCCATGACTTGTACTGTATTAAGGTTTGTAATGTCTTGCTGGACCAAAGAGCCTTTACATAGCGTTCCATTCTCCCCTGGTTTCCAGTTAGCTTGTGCAGCCTTACGAGTCAGTTCTGTGCTGAACACTTATATGATAGCCTGGGCTATGGCCATCAGGTCCTCAATGCCAAGCACCTGTTTGCTCAGTTAGGTGTCATGGCTCTGATCCCAGCTTTCAGACAAATATGGATGTGAATAACAAAAAAAAACATGTTATGGCAGAAAGTTACATAGCAGCCAATGCAGCATGACTTGTATATTCTTTGCTCACTTATGAATCATGGTAGAAAATCAGAATTTAAAAAATTCTTCATAGTAACTCTGAAATGAGAGTAACCAACAAAGGGAAAAAAAAAGGCGGAGGGGGGGAATAAAACACTTGACAGTCCTTTTAGGTAGATTCATTCTTTTGGGTAGACTAAATGAGGGGAAAATAAACACCATGGTTTATTCAGTCAAATATGTTTTTAAACGATTTTTCTATGCACTCTAGCACTGGTGTACACTAAAGAGCTGCATTTTTTCAAGCCAACATGTGGTATAAATGTGTGAAATAGTGAATATATAGAAATTAATTGTTAGAGTAGGGTAAGATACGGAAAAAAAAGAACAAGACGGTGGGTTTGTAGTTCCCACTGTAGATAGTCCATGCACTATGTTACACAAAAAGGGGGCTGCTATATCACACAGATATCCTTGACTATAGTCAATAGTTATCATTCTATCATTATCTTGACTCAACAGTTATCATTCTGTTAGAGATAGTTATCTATTAGATAGTCACCATTCTGTTCAGCTTTTAGCTGCAAGGAATCAACAATGTGACTATATTGAAAAGATTATTTTAAAATGTTATTAACAGCAAAATTCTTAAGACAATGGAAAATCTTCCTCTGAAAAATACAGAGGAAAAAAATCTTCCACTGAGATAACAATAGTGTTTGCAATGGCAAAATAAGTCAATTGAAAGTGTAATGACTTCTATACAATGTCAATACACTTTCAATTGAAAGTGTATTGACATTGTATAGAAGTCATTACACTTTCAATTGAAAGTGTATTGACATTGTATAGAAGTCATTACACTTTCAATTGAAAGTGTAATGACTTCTATACAATGTCACCAGAAGTGTTTGGTTCATGCACTCATATAATGCATAAGCCATTTGCCTGACATTATATCCAGTTGCTGTTATAGTTTACATGAGTGAGGGCCTGTAAAAATTCATCTTTCCTGTCTATTATACTATCAGATATGTTTGTGGTGAGTGAAACCCCTTCTAATGCTCGTTTATTATAAAGCAAAGACAGTAACACTGACATTAAACCAAGTCACCTTATTGCTTTCCGCTTTTTCTCCAGTATGTACCCTGCATTCATCTGCACTTTCACAGACCATCTGATCTGAAGGGGGATTATATAATCCTCTCTTGGGGGTACATAAATTCTGTCTGAAATAAAGCATGCTGTTCAACAGTCAACAGGCATTATATTATAGCAACAGCTAGGAAAACTAGTCGTAAACATTCATTTCGCTATGATTAGAAAAATCACCCATTGGAATTTACCAATTTGAGGATCAGTGATGTCTTTTCCATTATTTAGCCTGACATTCTGTATTACACAGACCATAGAGTTCATGCAGTTACCTCAGTCATGAATCCAATGGGCCTTTTTCTCCAGTCAAGGCCAAATGCAGCTGTAAGTCTAACAAGGACCTCTAACTGCACTCCATCTGAGATGTTTGCACCTTACAGGACTAATGGAAGGACTAATAAACATTTGATTTCCATCTTTTCCTCCTCTTTTTTGCTTTTTTCCTAGCAAAACCAGTCTTATGTGACAACTTTTAGGCATTACATTTCTTCCAAGGACAACTTTTCCCTAGGAAGAGAAGGAAGCAAATTTTTGGTCAATATTTGCTCGAAGTTCAGAGAGACTGAGAGCACAGTGTAGCAGTGAAGGAAAGATGTAGCAATTCCATCTAGGAAATGTGTGTAATGTTGTGATCCAAGTGAATTCTTACAACTGAGCAGCATGAAAATAAATTCCCAATAACAAACACAGTCCACACAATCAAGACAGGAAATAACTTGCAAGGAATCCACAGGCTGTAGTCTATTTGTATAAACCAGTCCACTAATGCCTGGTTTTGCCAGCTGTGTTCACTTTAAGCATAAATTTTCTCTGAGTAGTCCCAGAATAATAATTAAAAAATTTTCTGAAGTTTGTATACTGTAGTAGGCGTCCGGAAGATCTCGGATTGTAACGCGAGGGGTGAAGAGGAAGTGAGAGGTCTGGCACGGGGCAGAGATAGAGGAGGTGCTTATGCCAGCAGATATAAGGGCATAACATAAACAATAAGAGGGGGGACGGAGAGAGACGGAGACGGGCAGAGACGGAGACAGAGCACCATCCACACTGTGTGTGCAGTGATCCTTTCCCTCGACTGTCGGAGAGCTGGGAGATCAGCCTGAACCACCACGTAGTGTTGCCTGCAACAGCAACAGTATACAAATGATTTTTGTTTTTAGTAGAATAGAGTCAAATTTGATGAACAAGTCATTTGCTTGGAATAGCTTACTCTGCTCTACATGTGCCTGTACAAAATAAGCTAAGTGAATCATATTCAGAAAACTTTTAATAAGAAATAATGTATCATATCCAAATGAAGATCTATTCCAATATATTGTTATGTGCTGGGAAATGCTGGTCAAGAATATCAGGTTTTGTGTAAACTGACAAACATGTATGGCTGCTCTACAAGTGAAAAAGACCATACCTTGGGAATCCATTTCAGCCATTTTTCATTCTCAGCTCCATGAGCACAAAAACTAATAGCTAGTGAGGTCAAACAAATTGTTTTCACAAAAATCAAGACTTTAAAAAAAATGTGCAGATACATTTGTTTTTTTACAGCAAAGAAGTAACTTAGTTGTTTCAATGTTAAAAACACCAGAAAAATCTCTTGGTAATTGAATGTTTGAGTTTGTAACTCAAGTATCTCTAACTGTGTCTTTGTCTTGTGATAGCCATTTTTTCCTTACCCATCTTTCCATAAGAGATACTTGTACAAGTTTGAGGCTGACTGAAACTTTAATGGTCTGATTCATTGTGATTCCTTCTTTGTATATTGAAATTAGGGGAAATTGAAAAATGTTAAACTGATTTTCAAGCTCATCCTTTAGCAGACCATTACATGAAAGAGAGAAAAACATCTCTATGGATGAAACACAGCACATGTCAAAGAAAAGCAATATATCTTTCTTTCCAAGAATTCTTAAGACTGCATTAATTTCCCAAGCTCATTTCTTACAGTGTTGCTGAACCTCTTTTCATTGTGATTTTATTATTAGCTATTTTATATTCACAAGTCATTTTCCTCTGTGAATCAACAAAATTCACATTATTTATATTTTTCAGACTCTCTTTCTACAGATGTGTCATGCCTGGGTGCTGATTGGGCTTAAAAAGTAACAGTGCCATTTTCTGTGTGCATATGATATCACTTAGTGCTTTTAATCACTGCCCTATGGGCTGTTATCCAAAAGATTAGCAACATGAAAAGGGTTCTGCTGTGCTGGTAAGTCTATCAAGAGAAGTTAGGCATCTAATCTGCAGAGAAGCTTCTCTAAATCTTGTTTGTCACCTTCTGCCTTCTAAGGTACCTCAATAGCTACATAAATCTTGCCTTTGATCTACAGCTCTTCCTTCATACTGTATTACAACAGCACCTACTCACTCATGCTTGAGGCACCATACAAATTCAGTAAGAGATCTCCCATCCTGAACAGCTTAAAAGACCTTTTCTGTTTGAAGAGGGAAACAAAAGAACAAAAGAGCACACAGGTGAGAATTATGGAATGGCATGTAAAAAAAATCCACCAAATACAAGCTCCTTCCTAGAAAAGAAATGTCCCAAAGGAAAGTGATCTATAAAATCATGACTTTCATAGAGAGGATAAACAGAGAATGATTAGCGTCCACTGTTGAAGTACAATGACATCAAATCAAACTAGCAGTTGACAGACTGAAAGCAAACAAAACAATTCAATTGTCACACAAAGTGAAGGTAAGAAGCGGACCTCAATGCTGCAAGACACTGGAGGGATCCCAGCTTCACACTGACAGAAGAGAAATCTATCAGGGGGTGACTGAATACTAAAATAGTGCCGCTACCTTGAGCAGCATCCGAACTCGAAATCACTGGAACTGAAGAGAGGATTCTTGGCAAGCTCTACTACGTTTTTCCTATTTTTAAACTGATCTGTAGGCTTTTTCTCACTGTCAGAGAAAAATGTTGGACTAAATAAACTGTTGTTGTGATCCAGAAAAGACTTTTAGGTTCTTAGGTTACATGAAATAAGCAAGTCAAAGACACTGCAAATCTTACTCAATCTATGTCATAGGCCAGCAAAAGAACTGGAATAAACTCTTTAATAATGACCATGTACCATCAACAGCTGCATCTGTTCTAGTAAATAAAAGTGACCAGACAATGTTCTTCAGCCTTGAAGGTAAGTGGCATGATAATGCCATTGTCCATACAGCTGAACTGTTTTGCCTGCTATATATCCAGATTGGCCATTAGGAGTGTTCCATGGCCCATGCCAGTTCTTGAGGATGATCATAAAGCTAAGAGAAGCCTGATAGTTTTTATTCATTACCATCATCTGGCTATGAAGAAAATTACAGAAGAAAAAATCCTTTCTGCGTAAGACACCTTTGTAACTAATAGGCTCTGAAAATTTGTTTCTAGACATGGGATATTTTTCTGTTGCAGAATATACCAAGTCTACTATCTAGTAAATGCTTGGCATGACTCATATTATTGGTCCTGGACTGCTGGAAATCCTGGAACCGTGCCCATGGTGATAATTAACCAGTGTCACTTAGTAATAATGCCCAGTTCCATCTTTCATAGTCACAGTTATCTCTATGACAAAGGAGCACTCAGAAGGTGTATTCACATTTTCAGTGTCATTTAAGATGATAACACTGGAAAGATGACAAAGTGCTGTTCTAACACCACTGTGAGGTTCAAGGTGCTGGAATTAATGTCTTGCTACAGGAACTTGTGTGTGCGTTCTCAGAGAGCTAAAAACCAGTGAAGGGTAGTAATTGTGTACAATTTCTGCTGCTTTTGCCAGACTAGATTATGATAATGTCTGTTATTGAGCTAGACTGGAGGAGGGGAGATAAAGAATTGTCGGCCTTTTTTTGTTTGTTTGTTTTCCTTCTTTTTTTCAAAATACAGCATCTATAGTGAGCTAAGAAATATGGTTATTATCTCTCTCGGCTGTATACATGCACTCGTGTTATTTGATATTCCTGACACCATGAACATACTGTTTAAAAAATGGAACAAAACAATGGGAATTACTCCGCTCTTTCCATATTTTCTGCTTCCCAATCAAAGAAAAGTACTTGAAAAGCGTGAACATTATGTTTAAAAATAGTTCTGCTGAAATATGTCCAGAGATCAGAAGAAACTTCCATATTTGGAAGAACCTACAGTATGTTCTGCCAAACTATTTGGCTTTTCTTTAGGTCAAGGCAACCCTGGGATTTGCTGCTGTTCTCGTAATGTGCTATAGACGGGGTGAAAGTGCTCTTCTGTCATTTCCAGTTTACAGTACAGTGTGTGCTAGCTGGTATGGGACATGTCTTTGCAGTCAGTCCTACACTGTAACTCTCAGTAACTACAAAAACACATTCTCCCCTGCAGTTCTTATATTTCCTGTGGGGAGTCAGGGAGAGCAGGCAGAATTTTCTCCTGGAAGACTACAGAATTTCTCTCTTTCTTTTTTCTTGTTCATTCCACTCCACTTATCTTTTAAAAAATCCTCTATTTCATTTTTCAAAAGTTGATTTTTAAAAGACTTGTTACAAGCTAGTGCAAAAATTACATTAGACCTATATAGATTATTTTCCATCCTTTACTTTTTTCTTAAGACTTGATTACCTTATTTTCTTAAGATCTTGTTGGCTTTCAAATATTTCTTTTAATGATTATTCCTGTCACCAGTAGTCATAGTGAGTAAAAGCTTCATTGAGCTTAAATTGGATTCAGCCAACAAACTGGGATTTCTCCAGATTTTTGACTACCGACACCTCTTTGCATGCCTAAAGAAGTACCATTGCAATGCTTTCAAATATTGTGACATGTCAGTATGTGAATGAACTCAAGCATAACTTTATACTCTCACTGCCCTAGTCTTTGAATAGTGAATTACCATATTGGTATAACATGTTTGTTTTGTCTCTCTTGACACTGCTTTCCATGCTTTTGCTGACACTAACACTCATTTCCATGTTTTAAAGGAATCTGACACCTAAGCTGGAGGGCTGGAACCATTATCCATCTCTCGGGATTCTTTGGCCAAGTCAAATGCAAGAGAAGCTAAGGCTCAGCCCTATACTGAAGGACTCTGATGAGCTCACATTGTCTCATAAAACGCAGGATAAAAAGTTTTGCTTTCAAGCTGGAAACAATCTTATGGCTGGGTTTAAAAGGACTTTGTTTTGTAGGCAAAATCAAAGTTAGGAAATAAATTTACTTCAAGGATTAAGCCTCTAACCCTCAATTCCCCTTTGCCCAATAAACCATCTGATGGATAGCTTAAGTCTTCACGAAAGTCTGTCTCAGCACTGACTTGCTTGATCCCCGGAGCAAAGAAAGCTGAAAAACTTCATACATTGCTTGGAGCTGTGTGGCCAGGCAAATAAGTAAGGCCAAAATACAGCTGCAGGAATATTAATATTTTGCTTAACAATTTACTAGTTAATAAGTGCCATTGAAGCGTCAAGGGCTTAATTAACATGGCCTGTTGTCATGAGTCTATGAGGAGCCGCTTTTGCTTGGTAACAGGGGAATGGGGCTGCAGTGCAGGCCCAGTAAAGAGTTCCTGGACTTTCCTCCCAACTCTGAGGTTTGGACCCACCTCTGGCCCAGCTGGGCCAACCTGGCATCTCTGCCATCACTATTTAAGGACGGGAATTTAAAATATGTGGAGGAGATGGAAGGGAAGGACAAGATGGAAGTGACCACATGAACCCTATGGTCACAAAAAGACAGAAGGAGCGATGCTGGGCCAGAGACATCCTTGCAGCCTGTGACAAAAAGCAGAGACCCCGTGCCAGAGGGGATGAGAGCTGGAGACTCCGAGTCAGAAGGAGCAAGCAGTTTAGACCCCAACCCCAAGCAGATAAACTGGGGTTGCAGTGACCTGTGAGAGTGGCCTATGCAGGGCTGCCCGGTGTGTGGGAGATCCCGAGCTGGAGCAAGGGAGGGCTGGTGAGGAGCACTTCTCCTCAAGAGTGCATTCAGCAGCAAGAGACATCAGGAAAGGACTGACTGCAGTCCCCCTTCCCTGCCTCCCTCACGGCTTATGGAGGAAGGAGGTAATGACACTGGGCTCAGGGCCCTAAGCCTGGAAAGAGAGAAGGGGTGGGGGAAAGGGGATTTTTAAGAGCTGGTTCCACTTCCATCATTCACCCTACTCTGTATTATTTTTCTGTTGGATATTTCTGTTTGTTATGCTTTGGTTGGAAGCAGATTAAGTTTTATTTTCTTCCCCAAGCTGAGTAGCCTTGTCTGTTTTGTCTGGGACCATAAGTAGCAATTAAGCCCTCCCTGTCCTTTGAGAGTTTCAGGATCTGTGGTCTAATCATGGTCTTTGTCCCTGGATGGGCCTAAACCACGACACTTGTCTCCAATGCCAACTCTTGGTTCAAAGGAGTGTTCTGCAGAAAGTCAGCATAGATGAACACAAGTCTTCCTAGTAAGTCGTCCTTCAAAATCCTAGTGAACATGTACCAAACCTCTGAATTTATCTATTTGGAGAAGTCATATTCATTTAGGATAAAATTAAGCTTTAAAAATCAGTCATTGTGTATGCTAGAATTTTTTGTTCCTGTATCTAGAGACAAGTCAACTGGGGTGAAAGCTCAGTGTTCTTTTAGAAGACAAAAAATTATAAATGCTTGGAATAATGACTTTGGGTTAGTCCTGACTTGATAACTGACAACAATCCAAATATAGACAAAATAACGTAACATCTTATCTATCAAGAGAAATTAATTACTTTTAAAATCTTAGGTAAACTACATGCTTTACTGAACAAAACATGAGATTATGGATAAGAGTAAACTGCAACTTGGTACTATCAATTACTTGAATTTACTTCAGCAATGTTTGTGATATTTTTCTGAATCCTTGGTAATTTACTTGGGATTTTGATCTGTTCAGCATTCAATTTGCACTGAATTTCAGTGGACTTCAGATATTTTTTCTTCTTTAGGTTCCTTCGGCAATCTCTCTTTACATGAAAATATGGCTTATACACAATCCTGAAGGATTTGTAATCCTGATGTACAAGGACAGAGTTGCCAATGTCTCTGCTTCTGTGTGTGACAATATATAAGTGTTGGAGTAATACTGACAAGTGAGATATCATTGGCTCCAAAATAGTGTTCACGTCATCTCAGATGCTCTTAGCTCAAATCCTATCCCATGTGGGCTAAATTGTTTCAACTCATCTGATGTATGCCTTTGGCTAAGAGCACTCACAGAATATTTGCCATGTCTTTGATGCATGGTCAGGTGTTACTTTGAAGTCATTTGGCTGAATATCTGACTCTACCTCATCAGTGTCTTTCCAGCTCTCAAATCTGGAAAAGAAAATTGAGAAATTAAGGGATATCTTAGAGACTAAAGATTTATTGTTACCAAGCATTCATAATTAAGCATTCTGACTCCTCTTGCTGGAGCTGATGAGCAAACACTGAGAAGCTGTATACCCTTGCACCCTCCAAGGCCTTTCTGTAATGACTTCTTTAGATGCTCAGAAGACCAGAAAGCATTCCAGACTGATCAATTGGCTGCTATCTTCCATCTGGATTCAAACTATCAAAAGTCATTTTGTTCCAATGAAAAAATTGTTGGTCTGTTGTCTATATCAGTTTTTCTACCTTTAGTCTTGACATAAAGCTCCATTAACTGTAGGCTGTCCACTCTTTTCCATCCTGTGTTGCAGGAACCACTACTGGCAGCAACCGACCCAAGGAAAGTAATACACAAATGTAAAGCACTGCCTAGTGCTATAGATTTTGTGTAGTACTTGTCAAATACCACTTCCCATGTTTTTTTCTTCTCTGATGTGGTACATACTCTTGGTCTTTCACATCACTTTAAATGAATATGTCCTCACTGTTCCTTTGCTTTCCTTTCCCTCCTCTTCTAAGAACTGCTGCTTTTATTTTCCTTTCTGGCTTACGTTAGAGCCAGTTTAGATTTCATCACTGCCAATGTATCAGAGGAAATATGTAGTACATACTGTACTTTCAGTTGAGTGGACAGGGAACCATACATAAAACTCTGTTAGCAATAATATGACTAATGAATATCCTGTGTTATGGGTTTTCCTGCAAAAGAGCAACTCACACAACCCCGCCTTTATCACATTGTTTTTGTTAGCCATCACTCTTTATTTACTGTCACTGAGGCTGGGAAAAGCAGCCTATTTTCTCAGTGTTGTGCATATGCATCTGTGCTGGAGCTGGCAGTACAACTTGTTCTTCTCCATTTTCCTGCATGTTTTATAACCTGTTTTTATTTTATAGTACATCAGTAATTTATTCTCTCTAAATTCAAGTGGAATGTCTATTCTTCACATGGGCTACCTTGCACATTATACTCTACTTTTAAGAAAGCATATGGAATGATAGTAGAGGCTATAGATCAATACACCAAAGATCCTGGAAAAACCAATAGTCAGCTGGCCTATGGAAGACATCAGTTTCATTCCAAGCTGTCATCTAGCTAATAGGTCTTCAGTGGATGTAATCTTCAATCTCTCTAAAGCACACTGCTTGTTTCAATGTCATTTCTAAGTTTTTATACATGGGGCACGTTTATTGGACATCCAAGAAAACTGTTGCCCCCTCCTTTGCCTTCACCACTCTGTGTGCTCTCAGAGGAAAAGAAAAACAATTGCATCACTGTTAACTCTCTCCGACCACACAATGCTTTCCATCCTTTGTCACAAAAGCTGAACCTTTATTACGTAGGTGCTCATACTTGAGATGCTTGTACTTTAGGCATATCCACTATCAAAACTTCAAAGTCTTCCTTTTGCAAGATGGAGGCCCTTCATGCAGACTTAACTGCTGAAGGGCAGTTTGTTTATGCTGTTATGAGGTCTTTAGGTAAAAGCTAGGTCCCCATAATGGCACTTCAGTATCACTTTTTGCAGAAGAGAACAAGTACTTTTCTGACTGGCATTTATAACAATTGCTGCATTTGGGTCCTGAGTGCCTCTTGATGTGAGAGCTGGAGGAAGAGTACAAAAACTTTTACAGGACTGCATAGTCTTTAACACCTTCCTTCCCTCTGGGTTTGTACTCCTTTCACATTTAATGTCTACATTTGTTAGAAAGGCAGCAGTAGGAGCAAGGAGTTGCTAAATTTCAGGGCAAGTAAATTGTAATGGACTCTCATCAAATATCTATAAAGGGAATCTCTAAGACATGATCATCTGCTTAAATAACAAATACATGTTTGTTATTTCAAACTAAGGCCACACAGCATCCCTATTTCAAATTGTTCTCCAAACATTTCATATAATGTCTCTAAATATTTAATTGTTTCTCCTAGTTGGTCTTTATTAGCCCCTTTAGCTGCTTTCTCAGTTCTACTTTACTGTCCAGATCCAAGTAATTTACAGCAATGTAATTATTTCTATTTCTGTAAAAGTATCTGGTTTAGTCTGAAGGAGTAGGAGACTACAGTGGGAATGATGTATATTCAGTCCAATATTTCTCTACTGATTAAGCAAAATATCTGTCAGACTTTAAATATTCAGTGTTATTCTTGGAAAGCCTCTTATTTACATAAAGGAGTAGATCCTACAAAAAAAATATCAATTCTTATGCTGTGAAAGTCAGCAACCTCTTAGATTTTGTGCTTCTCTGACTCAGAAAGAAAGGTTTCATATCAAATTTTGGCTCCTTGATGAAATCCTTATTTGGTTCTTTTTGTTTTTCCTCTATGAAAGCAACAAGAAGTTAACATAAAGTCTTATACCCAGTCAAAGGCTAACCTCTGTGCTAGGGGATGTGTCAGTCTACTGTACCCCTCAACATTAGCAGAGCACAGGCTTCTGTGTGACCAGTCTACAGAAGCTGTTGCAACATACAGTGCTCTACGCTGCTATAACACAAAGCTGTTGTGGTTTGCATCACCCCAACTCTCCATGCATCCTCCTCTGGGATGGAAATAAGATTTTTATTTATGAGTAGTATTGTGTACCTCAATTAAGATATTTTAAAATATTTGTTATTCTCAGAATTAAAGCAGCTTAGGGACTAAAAATGAAAATATCAGAATTGCTAGGTACTTTCACACATTATTTTAAATGGAAATCAAAAGCAAAGCTCTGAAAACAGACCACCCAATACTAAACATTTCTAAAATGTATTCACTTGGTGTTTTCATTTTGCTTCTCTTTTTTTTTGCCCAAGCATCCCAGCTCTGTAAAGATGTGAAATAATAATTAGATATTGCACAAATGTGGAAGGAAAAAAAAAGATATCTCAGTATTTTGGAACTGCTTAAAACACTGGGAGACCCAGACTGCAGTTGTTATGTAGAAATTAGCCAAATAAAGCTCCCACTGAAGCCAATTATTTTACTGCCATTTATACAATTATATAAAATGAGCTACAGGCTTTACAGAACAAATAAAGAAAAATCACATGGTGTCTTTATCTCTTTTCCTAGTTTGTCTTACTCTCACAACTCATTGCATAAGAGAAACAAACGATAGGAGCAGAAGAGAAAAGAAATGCCATAAATGGCTATAGAAAACTCTACTAAAACAACAGCTGAATGGGGCAAAAGTTCCTTTGTTGAAGTCAGATGGCTACTTATTTTTAAACATTTGGCAAAATATTTTGCTTTTTGATTGACTAGCTGATAAATCAACTGGAGTTTTACCTAAGTGGACACTAAATGAGCACTTGTGAACAAACCTGTTATAAATTATGAGATCACTGCTATGTATTATGGTATTATTTTTATCTAAAGCCTTTTGCTAAAATAGCACAGCTTTCATCTGAACTGCCTTGTCAGACAGTGCTGTGAGGAGTATTTTGGCAATGCTTGCTCCTTGTACACTGATTCCCCAGCCTGGAGAGCTCTGCAGGGACATGGAGAAGCAGCAGCCTTACCACTCTTCTTCCCATCTTCAACGTGCCTCATATCTTGCTGCTCCAGAGGCTTCTTCCCAGGAACACAGCTCACTGAAAAACAATTTGGCAGTGTTATTGCTATTATTATTATCACTCTTAGGTAAAGAAATCGGCTGTGATTTTTTTTTTTTTGCTTGAAACCTCACCATCTATGTTCAAAGAGATCTCTCCACAAAGAGATACTCAAAATGACAATCTTAAAGGGAACTTGTGTTACAGATTTCTGATCCTTTCCCCTCTTTTGGTGACACTAATATAAAAATGCCACTTTAGTTGACAAGATTATATTGCAGTGAGATGGAGATATGAGGAGGAGTGAAGAGAGATATATTGTAAGAAACTCCCATTACTAATCATATAATTGGAGAGTAAAAATACTTTCAGATTAGCCTTGGCTTTAATGAGAAAGGACAAGGATATCTCTTTTCAAGCACATTAGTGATAGATCAGAAGGGATTTGAATGAAATGTGATGAGGACATATGGAAGAGCAGTGTAGAATCCAGAGGTGAACAGGTAGAAGAAAGAAACAGATGTGAAAGGTGGGGTTTATGTTGTCAACTGGAACAAACCTCTATTGTAGTGGGTATATTTAAGTGTGTTTATGTTTTGCAGAATTCTAGGAAGAGATAGGATTTACACAGACAACTTTGAACCTGGGAGAAAATTCTCTTCTATGAGTAATCTGGCTCCCAAGTACCTTGCAAAGATAATGGAATGTAATAAAAACATAAAAAGCATAAGAAACTATTTTGATAAACGAGTAGACAATGCATTTCAAAATGGGCATATTGTTGTAACTGTGTTATAACCTTTTATTGGCTTAGACTGAAATTTTAAATGTTTTTGAGGTTCAAAATGTTTTACCTAACCAGGTTGTCGTATTTCTTTGATAACGACACATGGCAAGCAGATACATTACTATATTCTGCTTCAGCAACAAAAGCACTTTTCTCTCTGTCCTGGTTCAGAAACTTTATGACACTGGGGAAAGGAAGAGATCAGCATTAAAATATATCTTATAAAAAAGAAGCAAAACAAAACTGAAAAATGCAGAACTGCTTCCCTCCTTTACCTCAGGCCAGGAAATGCCTTCTGCAATGGTGTCCTCCCTTTCATCAACCATTTCTAAGCCTGTGATGCAGAGCTAGGGAAAGCTCTGTGCTACCAGTCCAGCGTTGGTGAAAAGGGCTTTACTGGGTATTAAAAAGGGGTCAGAACTAATACTGTCAATAAGGCTAGAGATAAACTGATGGAAACCTTGAGGTTCAGAGTCACTGCACGTTGTTCTGCTCATCCTCTAAAGTCTTTTACTTTTTCCATATCATATGCCACTTGCTACTCTCAGAAGCACAGCTAGACAGATATAATCCAAATGTCTTTGTTCTTACATTCTATGTTCATATAAGAAATGGTATGACAGTAACAGTGCATTAAGATATCAGATCAGAGAGGATACTACAGTAAGAGACACCATGGCTAAAGGCAACATCTCTTTTTTGGCCATGAGGCAGTACTACCTCTTAACAGAGACATAGCTACAATAGGCTATTGCCAAAATCAAATTGTTTTAAATATGTATTATTTTGTACCTGCTAGTCCAAAGCCGAAATGGAGTGAGTGGTAGGGAAATAGCAGAAACACTTCCACTGATACCTAAGTTCACATCAAACTCATATGCACAGAGTTTTCACAAATAGTATACAATTGCAAATTATCTCCCACATTCCGAACTCATGGCTTTGGATTCAAACATCATAAATAGCACATCTGTAAGCAGTACTTATTGGCACCTCAGAATCAAAAGCCTGGATAATCCTGAGAGTAAGATCCAGATTCTTAAAAGTGTTTTAAAGATCTGTGTGTGTAGTGCTTTCACCAATTATTACAGCCTCTGAGAAAAATGTACTTCTGACATTTTCTTATCTCTCTGACCACACTCCCTCTGCTGCTCAGGTCTTTAACCATCCCTTCCCTTTTAGGGTACAGTCAGACAATTTGTCCATCTTCAGCCTGGATATCCAACACAGCCCCCACAGAGCAAATAAGATTTACTGTAGATCTGAATTTAGTCCAAATCTTGCAGTTTTGGCAACAGTCTCCTTAGAGCATTGCATTATTTACCAAGAACAAAACTGTTTCTGGGGAAACATATCTTCAGAACAATACAACAGAGAGTTGATTGAAACTTTTCTCCCATAGCTTTGCTAATTCTGACGCAGCTCCAATCTCTACTGCTTTCAGACCCTCCTTTCCCTGTTAAGGACATACTATTCTTAGGAACAGCTTTGCTAGGTTAGCTCAAGTCAACTGTGCTGTCTATCAAAGTGAAGTGCAGTAACTTCTTATCAGCACTAATGAAGAGTGAATTTTCCTCTGTTATGCATACTCTCAGTCAGGTGTGGCATCAGACAACTGTTTTCAGTAACCAGCAACAGACTTATCTCAACAAATATTCCAGTTTTCTCCAGATAAATAATTTTTACCTGTTCAATGTTCTTTTCTCTCCCATGCCTTTTTCTTTTTGCTTTTGGAAAAAAAAAATGAGGCTCACAACTCACTAAAGATGAAAACAGGATTGTTATAGATGTGTTGACTCTTTTTCTTTCTATAGGCTAGAGTAATTTCTATTAACTGTGTGATTTTTTTCCTGATACTTTTCCCACAGCCTGATGTTAAATTAGTTTAATATTTTAAAATTGTAAGACAAATCAGTTCTTAGTTCCCTCTGTAGTCTACAATTGACTAGCAACTTTTCCTTGTTAATCACAGAAACAATTGTCCACAGATAAAAATACTGAAACTTCATGCCAACTTCATTATGGAGAAGTTTGTGCTTCTCTTGTCTCTAAGCAGACAAATATTGTTTTCTGTCTCCACTGCTTTCATTCTAGCAGAAATCATAGACAAAATTTGCCTTGGAAGATTACAATAAAAACCAAAAAGATGGGGAATTCAGTTTCAGAGGTTTAGATATAATGCTGACATCCACTAGTCTGGAGTTGGAATAGCACTGAAAGGAAAACAGAAGAGAGATAAACACAAAGAAGATATTTTTTTTAAAAAATCATCTTCAAATGAAGTGATGTAGCTAACTCAGGAGGACACATAAAGACAGACACAAAATAGAGTTCATCACAAATGAAAGCAGATAGATAACAGAGTTCATCACATATTCTAAATAAAAATATAAAAGAATACAAGGTGTTCATGAGCAAATTTATTGTCTTGAGAGCTGTTCCAGGTATTATACATCCTTAAAACTTGAAACTTGCACTGTGGAACTTGATTGTGGAGATTTTGAAAGACACTGCTAGGAAAAAATATACCTGATCTATCTCAGAAGATTTGACTGTTCAGAGCTAGGCTTAGGATAAAGTGATTGCTTATTCCTTCCAGGGAAACCTAATAAGCATTGTTTGTTTCTGCAGCCAAAAATCCTGTGGAAGAGGGAAGCTGCAGCACAGTAACATGTACTGTCTGTGAGCATTGTGATACATGCCAGAGGGAAAAAAATCATCAAAACAAGAGACAATCTTGAGGAAATACGATGGAGCATGAAGCACAGTAGTACTCCCATGGGCTTACTAGTCACCTCCATGGGCTGGCCAGATCTCATGTGTCCTGGTTTAGGCCCTTTCAAGATCAAAAGACCATGATTAGCCTCAAGTACCAAAGACCTGAAGAAAGGACAGGGAAGGTTTATTTGTCGCTTATGGTCCTTGACAAAACAGACCAGGCTACTCGGCTTGGGGAAGAAAACAGAAAATAATTTAATCCAACATCAACTAAAACATAACCATAAAACCCCCAAACATAATCAACACAGAACAACAAATACAGAGTGGTACAACGATGAAGAGTGCAACCAGCCCTTAGGACCATCTTCTTGTCTTTCCTGCCCTTTGGCAATTACTTGAGGTTAATCATGGTCTTTTGTTCCTTGATGGACCTAAACACCCAACATCATGATAGAATAGGTAAAGCAGAACAAATTTTCACCTGGGCAGTCTGTTTCTCATCATCTTGACCTGAGGATATCCTATGTAGGAAATAACTCCTTCTCTTTCAGCTTACACAGAGACACAAAGGGGTTTTTTTTGTGGAGACAGAAGACGGTGAGTTTATGATGTCTTGCTTTGCTAAATAAGCTGCATAGGCTTGGGCATTTTTCATTAACCTAGAGTTATATTCTGAAGCCTCACACAAAGTTCTCTAGTATGAACGTGCACCCTACACCTGTTAAGTTCTTGATGTTTATAGGAATCAAGCACAAAGCAATTAATAAAATCTGAAGCCATTCATGGGTGCTCACTGTGGTCCAGACCTCACTTCCACTTAATGCAAGATTTTCCTAATGGCATTTAAATTACGATATCTTCAAAACTCCACACAAGAAGTATCTTATAAAGATAAGGAAAGCTATGTTTCAGGTCTCTTGAGGATCAGCTATAATTAAAATTATTGAATAGTGATTATGGACTTGAACTAGGAAAATACTGAAAGAGAATATGCCAAAATAAAACCCTTAAATTGAGACTTGATGGAGAAGAGTTCAGAGACTCCAGTAAAGCCTGTAATAAAAGTGTTAAAGTCACAGATTGAGATTGCAACAAGAGAAAGAACTTCTAATTTTCAGCCATCACTGATTCTTTACTTGTCCCAATTCTCTTTGTTTTTTTTTCACAATAAAAACTTAACAATCATCATAGAGTTTTACCAAGAGCAGGTTGTAAGAAATGAACCAAAGTTTGGACCAAGTGACTGTTCATTTGGTAAAAGATTATGGAAATTGGACTAGAAATGTCAGATAAGGAGCTTTTCTATTTCTGATTGTATTGGGAGGAATTACTGTAAAGACAGGCTGTGCTTTGACTTTTTTTTCTTTGAGCAGGGACAGAAAGTGCTGAGACACACAAAAATGTAATGAAATGCCAGTCGTTTCTTTGCTAGCCAACTGCACTTATAAGCCTATGAGCTTGCTACATATGCAGGCCACATATGGACAAATGATTAGCTAGTTTGCTTCTTAGTTAATGGTCTGAATTAATCGGTGACATGAAAGACAACGACATTCTGTGCCAAAAAGCTTTTATGTGAGGACATCGTTAAACATGGCACTAATGCAAGATTTAAAAAAAAAAAAAAAAAGGAAGAAAAAAAAGAAGCCTAAATGTTTCCAAGTCAAAGATCTGGTTTGTGCTGACCCAGCTTTGAACTTCTGAAGGAATGAATGAATGAATTCTGATGAGCCAAACTAGTTTTATCCTTCAGCCCTGAAAACAGAGAGAGAGAAAAAACTATATTGATAGCTCCGAAGCAATTGCATTGTTACCTGTGCAAGAGAAGCAGAGCAGACTCAGCAGAGGGGAATGAGAGGCTGCTCCGCCATGGCTAAACTTGCAATAGCTTCTGAACCTGGAAACTCATCTCACTCTCACTCTCATTCTGAACAGTCTCCTGCATTTTCAAATGCTTTGCCACTGAAATCCTCACTACCTGAGAGGGATAGTCGTATGGAAAGATTGAAAATAATGGAAACAAATGAAGCTGGTGAAACATGCTGTAAGAGGCAGCTCTTGCTGTGGTGTCTTCACTGCAAAGTTTCTTACTTATATACTTACTGCAGACCCTGTGTCTGAGACATTGAGTCTCACAGAATTGGAATCTGTCCTAGCTACACCCCCGACTTGCTAGATAATCCTGGGTAAATTGTTCTGCACATTCTCAGCCCCAAATTTCCAAACAGTTAAAAAAAAAAAAAAAGAAAAGGAAAAATAGCATTCATGATTCTGGTTTTAATTGTAACAGGCACCGTGAGCTTGAGCTAATATGTGCTGTACAAAGACTAGGGATCAGTATTCTGTTTCGTTAGCAGCAGTGGGAATTATTTTCCATATAAAGAAACACCCAAGGACGTGTTCAAGCTAGCCAAGAAGCCAGCGTTTTGTTCTGCTGAACTAGAGAAGCAGTCCAGGTGCCAAGTTTTCTCTTTAAGCAAACAGAAAAGTTAATATGGGCATGGCAAAATAAAACCCCAGGACAGAGGCTGACTTTCTTCTCCACATGCTCAGTTTATCATGCTACTTGCAATCTCAGAAAACTTCAGGTCCATGTCTTCCAGTCAAGACAAAAGCTGTTGTGATGAGATCTAAACATAATGCGAGCAAAACCAGAATAGGGAATCCCATGGAAAACTTTAATTTTATGAAGCACATCAAGAAGAATATTTAACTGTGGCCACTCTTCAAGCAGAGTGATGACAAGGATTTTAGTGCATGACTTCAGTTTTTCAAAACTCAAATATGAAACCACTAATTGCAAGGTAAACCGAGCTTTGCCTTTCTAACATGCAGGCTGAGCAATTGCAGCCTTGGGACGGGGAGAGAAGGAGCCCTGTAGAAGGGCTCAGATTTAAAACCTGGAGCTTCCACACAATCTTTATGGATTTCCAGTTTAGGACCCTAGAAAAAGCCCAGCCAAAGCAAAGTCTTGCTTACTACAGATGCATCTGCTGTCAGCGACAAACAGGCCTGGATACAATCTAGTCAGTCTGGGAAGCAGGTTACAATAGCCTTGCTGTCAACTCCTTCTCTGAGCAAAGTGCAACTGACTGCAGCGCAACAAATCTTTATAAACATGAGAAGACAATACTTTTCTTATTTCCTGCACAACATGAAAATGCAGTCTTTTCAGGCCAGGATCAAGCAGAATTACAGCCTAACGCATGTCAAGGTGACAAAGTGGACAAAGGGAACATGATATGGTGATGCCCTAACAATAGTCATGGAAAACAATGATAATAATATCTCATGCAGAAACAGCAGTTGTCAGGGAGTTTTAAAATGTCATGCTTCCACTAATCCCTCACCTTTGATTTTTACTACAATGAAATAATAAGCAGACTATGACAAGGATAATCTTGAACTTCACCTAACCACCAGTTATCAGTTCTATACCAAAAAGCATATCTGACATCTTACTGTAAGCCTAGGTGTGTTAGTACAAGTATCTTTTGAGATACATTAATAAACTAATGACTAAAGTTGTTAGCAAATTAGAATTGTTAACTGTATAAATACCTGAAACCAATATTTCCTCGCTTTCCTCTGTTTGCCCCAAATTTAATGCCCAGACCTCCTTTCCAGGCTTCTAAAATAATTTAAAAAGAAGAAACCAGCAAGGTAACTCAGTTTGCATACTGGTACAGCTCAAAAGATTGACCTTTAAGATGAAACATTACGGCTTACTAATTAGGCTCCAAAATTTTTGGATTCACAGTAAAATGGCCCACATAAATCATGTGTACTGCTCAGAACTTCATAGTCAGGGCACAACATTGCAGCTGTGGCTAATTTATATTATTTGAGGAAATTACTTGATTACACATAAAAGATAAGGCACAAATGCCAAACTGGGAGGAAGAAGTTGCATTTTTAAAATTTAGTTAGATCAGTTCATGTACTGGTCTCAGAATACAGCTCTTCTGCCTTGCTGATGCTGTTTCTTCATGAGAGCTGATGAATCATTGAAAAAGAAGTCCACGTGCCTGTGATAACAAACTATTAGGAACAAGGCTGAAAAATTTTATCATATTACATCAATATTCAGTCAAAAGATTATGTGTCGATTTGAAAGATCTTAGTAAGAATCTATGGCTACTGACAAATCAGGAAATATTGAAGGAAAAATCCATTAAATATCAACATCAGCAGAAAATCACTAGGAGCGTGCTTGTTAATCTTAGTGTCATTTTAAACTTCAGTTTCTTTCACTTGATACCCAGTAGGAGTAAAACTTCTATGTAGTTGTAAAGATATTGGTGTTTAAACAGATATCAGAAGCTTTTTAGGTATAAATGGAAATTGAGTTACAGATTAGGATGGCTTAAGGATTTGAGTGGTGTATAATATCAAAAACTATATCTGAGAATGAACACAGTGTTGGAAATAATGATCTTCAAATTCCTGTACATGGCAACTTTTCAGTTGTCTAAAACTAGATTCTTTTACTCACATTATTAACAATGTAGAAGATTAATAATATGAATCAAATATTTATTTATTTTAATTCTGTTTCATCTATCTGTGTACTTTGTTCCATTGGCCTTCCAGCATTTGATAATTCTTTGCATTCCTCTCAATTTCTACCTTCCAGGGTGTCTAACACAATTCCTATCTAGACTCACTCAGACAAAACCCAGTTCACAAACAGAACAGATAAATCATCAGCACCATCAGCTACAATATGAAAGTCCTATATCCCCTGCAAAAGCTAAGCTACCTGCTGGTCTTCACTCACACACTCACTCTTCAAAAGACATGAAAATTACTTCAATGAGTTTGGGCTTTTTCCTGCCAGAGGCCCAGGAATTAATTTTTTATTACTATTCCTTCTTGGTGATGGAAGTCAGGAAAGATTTCACATTAGGACAGAAAAGGTAGCACAGGGATTATACAGTGAACTGCCACAAGGACAAGGAATTCATCTGCAAAAACTCCTATAAAGAATGCTGTGCCATGGTTTGAAACATGCTTTGCAACTCAAACATGGAACTATCTGCACTTCAGAAGGAAACACCTCAAGCTAGTACAAATTCTTTCCATAATGCACCTGTACATATAAAGTTAACTTCAGAAAATTTTTAGCATTGTAATATTTTGTGCTACATATCATATGTCAATGTGAATGGCAGATACATTCTGTACATAATCAACAGCTGAGAGGTAAAAAATTACTTTTGCGTTTATAGATTAATTTAACACATCTCTTTGGAAGTCAGCAGATTCAGTCTGATTCATGTTTGCACCATTTACTATTTGAGCTTCAAGATGAATTTATAGTTACACCCTAATTAAACATCTTTTCTGTTCTCAGACTTAGTTAAATATAAACCTACCAAATGCAAACATAATCAAACTTTTCCTGAAATCAATCTAAAAAGCCTAAAATGATACCAAATATTTGTGCTTCTATTGAGCACTGGTTTGTCAAGCTGGCATAGAAACCAAGACGTTCCCTGGAGTTGAAATAAAAGTTATCAATGAAACTATGCACCTCTAGATGGGACCACCTTCAACAGGTTGTCTTCAGAGAAGTAAATTTTTTTTAATCATTTGGAATGAAAATAATCCAGAGCATATATAAGGAAAAAAAGTATCCATTATTACTCTTAATTTCTGACTAGATATGGGATTGTATCCATCTGTCCTTCTGGAATCTGTGACAAAGAGTTGAACAAGCAATGAAAACCACAGCTTTTACTGTGAATAAGATTATTCCCATCACATAAGTGCCTTTGGATCTAATTTTGCAATGTGTCTATGGATTATCTTGAATTTGATGCATGCAGGAGTCCTGTGGCTTCAGAGAGAACACTACACTAGTGTCACAGTTGAATACAGTATTTTGTTTAATTTTACCACAGACCATACCATTTCTGCATAATGAGGTCTGCTTGTTCCAGGTCTGAAAGAGATTTCTGCTCTTTTAAAATGTTTGCAAATACATGTCGTTAATCTGATATGACTCAGGTAAACCTTCTAACGAAAGAGTCTTCCCTTTTATATGCAGTATTTTGCTTCCAGCACACAGCTACACAGGAGTGGCCATACTGTGTCAGATAAAAGGTACACCAATGCCAGTTGTCTCTGGTGGTGTTCAAAAGCAGACATCCAGGTGATCATACAGTCCTAGAGGAAGTACCGACTGTTCACTTCCCCAGAAGGCTCTTGTGACCACCAGCTGAGTACAGATCACAGAACTCTTCAGCTTTGTGTCCAGTAGTTTCAGATTATTTTCTTTTCCACAAATTCCATCACCTACCCTTAAAACACATGGAAACTTTTAGAAGCTACATCATTATCTTGCCAGTAATGTCATATCGCAGCTGTGTCTGTACAAAGAATTGTTTTCCTTGTTTTGTCCTTCATGTTTGCAGATTTCAATCCATACCACTCCGTTCTTTAAGAAAAGAATAAACAGCTGATCTCTGTTCATTCTGTCCATGCTTTATCATAGTCCTTTATCATATCCACCTTAGTTATATCCTTTGCAGACTGAAGAGTCATAGCCTGCATAGGTACTCCTCACAGAGAAGCCATTTCACACCTATGATGATCTCTATAGCCCTTTCTGAAGTTCTTCCACAGGTTTTTTTTTTTTTATATCCCATATATTTTATCGCAGAAAAATGTGGATTCACACAGTGGCATGCTTTGTCAGTATGCTGAAGTACTTTGGGTAGACCAAATCCTGGTTTGTTGTGCTGCTGGGGTGGCTCTGAGTTAACAGTCAGAATATGCACCTCACAGTTGAATACAATATCATTGCAGATAAAATCTACTCCAACATGCAACTTTGCTCAAGTCATGTGCTTTTATGTCATAAGAATTCTGTACTAACCCAACATACATGCGCATTTATCCAAACACATGAACAGAGTGACAGACAATGACAGTTTGATAATGGCTTCATATATTTAAAATTACCAGGTCTAAAACATATAAAGGAATTAGGGGACTGTAGGATAGTTCAGGTTAAGTGGGACTTCAGGAGCTCTCCAGTCTAACCTCCTGCTCAAAGCTGAGTCAACTATGAAGTAAGACCAGGTTGTTCTGGGTTTTGTCCAGTCAGGTCTTGAAAATCTACAAGGGCGGAGACTGCACACTGGGCTACCTGCATCACTGTCCCTTTCTGAATAGCATCGTCCTATGTCACTGGAAGGAACAGATCCTTTCCTGGTGTGGGACTAGGCATGGGTTCTGACTGAATCTGACATACTTCCTGTCTGCTCACTCCTCCAGCCTGTCCAGGTCCCTCTGGATGGCAGCTCTCTTAGGCATGTTGACTCTCTCCCCATTCCCTACTCCTAGTTTGATGACATCTGCAAATTTGATCAGAGTTGCCACCTTCAGGTCATAGACGGAGATGTTAAACATGACAAGTCCAGATAAACCCCCGTGGTACCCAACTTGTGATGGACCTCTAGGCATAACATAGCTCATCCAGGCTTTGCTTTACCCACCTGGTTGCTCACTGATCAAGACTAAAACATTCCTACCTGAGCACAAGAATATTGCAGGAGAGTGACAGCAATTCTCTTAAAGTCAAGTAAATCCCGTTATTTTGTCTTAGGCTATCAGATTGGTCTGGCATGAGATAGCCTTGGAAAAGCCAATCAGACTGTTCCTTTTCAACTTATTCTCCTTCATGATCCCAGAAATTTGCTCCAAAAGCACTTGCTTCATTATTTTAGTCTGACTAACCTGCACTTCACTGGATTGTCCTCAACCTTTTTTCAAGACAGATATTTGCCTTCCTCCAATACTTGTTCCCGCACTCCATGACCTGTCCTAGATAGAAGAGAGCAGTCTTGGCTTGAATTGCTATGATGACAGGAACGGACAGACAGAATTACCCTTCCTTTAGACAGCTATCATGCAGCGAGGCTCCCAGGAGTCTCCCTGTTTGCTATAAAACCTTCATCTTAGAAGACCAGTTGAGCCCAAACTTAATCCTTCATAAAAAAACAGCTATTCAATCTGAATAACCATGTTGTAAGAACACTGATTCTTATGCCGTGTTAGGGATATGACCTATATATGTCAGATATTGGCAGGTTCAACTCATTTTAAAGTAATGTGTCCTTCTGACAGTGCACAGAATTAGGACTGCTATCAGCTTCTTGATATACTAAGGTACACTTCTTATTTTGAGTATGTTTTCCCAGGTATGTTGTAAATCACTTGTTTCAATGTATTTTAATCCAGTAGCTTATGTTTGCAGGCTCTTGTGTATTTAGTACTACAAAAAAGATCTAAGCATCATGGTCTGGGCTTTTGATTGGTTTGGTGGTTTGTTTTTTTTTTAAATACCAACAATGCCTATAAAAATGTTTTAAAAACAGCATACTGTCCCCACAGCCCTGAATATAGATCAGCTTGTTTGTGCTTTGCATCCAAGGACCACACCTACAGTCCTCTCACTTTTTCCGATCCTCTCCCGGGTGACGCTCAAAACAAACAGAGTGCTCAGAGCACAGAGCTCAAGTCCCAGCAAAAGACAAATTGCCTATCGACACATAATAGACTACGAAAAATAAAGTGAGCAATGAATGACTGTGAGCTGCTCTGATTATGCACTCAAATCCCCTAATTATATCGTGGAATAGCTATATCTCTTATTCGTAGAATGGAAGAATGAGACATGCAATGGGTGGTTGAAAGGAAAGTAAGATGTTGTACAAAAGATGTGATAATGAGAAAGGAATCCTGCCTTCCTGCTCCTTGTAGCATCAACCCTTAGCAATTATAGGACATATTCAATAGATTTTCATCAGGAAGGAATGTGGCCCTCTATTATCAACACAGTAGCCATAGCAATGTGAGGATCTACTTTCAGTTATTCATCAAATAAAAACATATTTGAAAAAGGATTGTGGCCCCAGATCTACTCTTAGTAACATACATGCAACCCTCTTGACATTATCTAACTGAGAAAAGAATTTAGTCCAATTAACGCATTTTTCTTCCTTTCAAATGTTCTCAGTATCTACCACAGTGTTAGTGCTCTCCAAGTTGGTCATTTTCTGTCAACTAATGACAAGTCAAGCAAAGGGCTCTCAGCTACTTCTCAGGCACTCAACAGGTCATTAAATGCCAGGAAATGCCTGTTATATCAGTCATTAATACTGAAATAGCAGTTTCTGTTAATAATAGATGAGTATCTTCCTTCCAGAAGAGGATTGGTCTCTTTGCCACTAATGTAATGGACTGAACTAACCTTTTCCTTAATCGCATGCAATAAGTCACAGACAGTGGAATAATTTATGTTGGTAGACACCTCTGAGAGTCACCTGGTCCAACCTCATACTTAAAGCAGGTGTAACATAAAAGCCCAGGCTTCTCAAAGGCCATGTCCAGTTGAGTTTTTACTATCTCTGAATGTGGAGACCTCATAATCTGTCTGACCAATATGCTTACAGTGCTTAACAAGTCTCCATATTCTTTTCCCTATATCTGGTCAGAATTTCTCTTTGTGTGATCATTGCTCCTTGTCCTTTTGCTATACAGTTCTACAAAGAGAGGCCCTGTCTTGCATTTAAGCACACACCAGAATAGTTGAAGACAGCAATAAGAGCTTTTCCTTCTCCAGTCTGAACAAATTGCACTTCCTTGGCTTCACTGCACAGCAAGTTCTCCAGCCCCAGGTCCGTTGTTCTGGTCCTCTACTGAACTCATTTCAGCATGACACCCTGGTCCTGAAGGTAGCTGTACAAGTATTGTGTAGAGGCAAATCCAAATTTTTTGGCTACTCTTTTGCTAATACAGACCATTTGTCTCATTGTCAAGGCATTGATTAAGATGTTAAAGAGTTTTCTGTGCTACATGGAAGATACCACAATTTTCTTGTCCAGACTGTGCTTCACCTCCTTTCCCAAGTGCCCACACATAGTCTGTTTCAGAGAAAACAAAAAAAAAAAAAAAAAAGAAGAAAAAGAATTGGTAGTAGAATCTGAAAAAACTCCTTATTTCACATGTGAGCAGCACCAGGTGGACTGTGCCACAGCAACAACATAAATAAGTGAGGAGGTTTGACTTACTTAGCTCAGCCAAACAAGGACAACCCCAAGTCTTCACTAAAGGGGAATATAGCTTTTCACAACCCGACTTTTAATTTCTTACTGTGTTTTTGTGCAGTGTTCCTAACAGTAAAACATGTAGGTGAAACTGTAAAGCCAGTAATAATAATTGGAGAAGGAAAGCAGCTCAGCCAAATAGGAAAGTTGTCCTTAAAAGGAGGTTAAATTCATAAATACAAACCATGTGTTAAGTGGTGAAAGAAATTTAATGCTTTCTGAATAGTCTAACTGACATAAAAATAGAGCATGTTGCCTCATGCTTAAGGGATCATGTTAGATTTACAAGAAAGCTTCAACATTTTTACCAGTTCAAAATAGCCATGTGACACAGAACACATACATATTGTCCTGTGTTGGTAAACAATCAGCAAAAATAGGCAGTTTTTAATGCATAACTGCAAAGTTAAATAAATGTGGTTTTAATATAAGGATGCTGATGGTTTCAGTATATTTGATCTTCTCTGAGACCACGCAATACGTGCTACATGGTAGAAACGAGTACTTTCCTAGAAAGAACATTTCCACTCCAGGCCTCCGTTACTGACCACAGCTCTGGAGCACAGAAGATGACAGTCTGTGAATAATCCACCACAGTTTTTTTACAAGATTCTCTGCAAGTCTGTGAGCATTGTCAGCATGTTGCCCCCTTCTGCTTAGGCAGACTGATGAAACTGGTGATACATTCCCATGATCTCAGCCAAGATGTGTATGCTTTGCTGACTGATGTCAATGCTGTTGCTTTGCACTGAATTATTTTCTCCTTAAGTGATCTAATCTCTGATTGAAAATTGGTTGATTTTCAGTGAAAAATGGGAAGAAACTCCCACCCACTGACTCAGTTCTAAAGGCATGCATATGATAAAACTTAAACTGCCACTCAGCTTCTCACTTCACTTTGAAGAAATTCTTCACAGAGTAAGTTCAAACACCCCATATCTAATCAACTCTCTCTCCCTTCTCCAAGCAGGTACATAATGAAAGCCCCAAGACTACCAGAATATGGTGCTTTTACAAATGCTGGTGTAGCAGCATGTGGAAAAGCTTATTTAGACGATGTGCATCATAATAACAGTCCACTGACAGCCTTCAGAGGCTACTATAACTTACACAAATACTGAAGTTGACTAAAGTATGTGGAGGACTATTTGTACTCACCATCTCCATAGTAAATACTTGGTGGCTTCAACCTGGAAACCTTGCAGATTGTGAGCAATCATTCTCTGGCTTCTGATGTAAAGCAAGATCCAGTATAAAATGTGAACGGTGTCAAGTGTGAGAGGTATTGGATCCCCAGGCTTTTCTTCAGACCTTTCTGATACTCAGTTCTCACTATGACTGCTGACACCAATGCCACCAGGAAACAAAGAAAACTTGCCCTTCATCCTAGTCTTCGAAAGTGATTTGTGGAGGAATATCTCCTTGAGAAATCACGACAACTTGCAAGGTGTTTGCTACAAGGAAGCAAGACTTGATAAACTCCAGATTTGCTGTTTTAATTCTGTTCACCATCCACAAAATCTCCTTCATTTCCCTTTTGAAATGGATTATAAATCCTAAATATGTCTCCCCAGGGCTCAAAGCAGCTCTGAATCTTCAGCTGGGCTATTTTATTCAAGAAACACAAATACAAGTTGTAACCATTCATTTTGGTTCTGTGCCAGGTTACTTGGCAAATGTATGAACTTCGGCAATTCCTTTCATCTAATTTGATGCTTTGCCAAGGTGGGGTATTTTTATTATTAGCCTTCTGTGATGTCTGCTATATAACAGTCCAGAAACCTCTTGAGTCTTTGGCAGAGCAGCAAGGGAGACTGGCAAAGGAATAATAAGGACTCAAAACCAGTGGAATTTAAATGATTATGAAGAACAATAAAACACTAAGTGACCAGATTGCTTAAAAAATATCTTGAGGACCCTGCTGCATCCAGCAGTGAGAGTTAGTGCTTGCTGACGAAATATTTTGTTACTGTCAGGGTGGCCATCCAGAGATAAATTTGGTGTCCTGGCATCAGTTTGTACAAGACACGTGTCCCTGCTGAAGCAACTAAGTTCACAGCTTTATTGCATCTTCTGTTTTGATGTTTTAATAGATGTCAACAACCGTCTGGGCATAAAATAACTGTGCTTTCACTTATCTGAAAAAGATCTCACTATTTTTAGGACCTCAAAAACTTTTGCTTTTAAAAACTTATGCTCTATTTTCACAATAAGATGGCTGATATTATTCTGTACTCCAATTCCAAATATATATATTTTTTTAGCTTATGTCTAGCTGCTTCTCTAAATCTCCTCAGCTGAAACACACATAAATAGCTCCTACCTCCAGTCTAAAATGTTGTGATCCATTTGTGATGATTTTTTTTTTTGAGCTACATAAGGAATATTTCTTTTTAACAAAGGTGTTGACAAAAAATTTTGAATAAAATACAATTTCTTTGAGGAAACAGAGGACAACCAATCTCTTGTAGCAAAGCTTTATGAGGACATGTTAAGAACTTCTTAGGAAAACATAGCTCTGCAAAGGTAGACAGCTTCCAGGTCTGTATAAACTCAAATATTCTTCATATTGGCTTCCAAGAAATCACAAGGACCTGTCCTAGAATTACTGTCTCATGTCCTATCTTTTTGAAACAGGCAATTCTTTTTGACCTTTGAAACTCAGAAGTCAATAGAATTACATACATGACTAGATTAGCCTGTGTATAGTGTGTCTGAAGAGCAGTAAAGCACTGACAAGCATTTTCCCCCTTAACAGTCAGTATTTATATTTCATTTAAATAGAAAAACCAGCAAAGGATGGTCTTAAAGTAAAGAACTACCTTGGTCCTTAGGATTTCAAAGTCCAAATCTTCCTATTTCATTGGAACTCCCTGGGAAGTTGTATAAAAGGTGAGTAATTTAAGAGGTATTAGTCAACTAATGCCAATTAGGTATCTCACTAATTTTTCAAGTCTCCCTACAGTTAACGTTTTATCAAACAAAGTACCTGCTCTGCTAGATGAGGTCTTTTCTGTCTTAGGTTACATTTAAAACAAAGGTAATAAAATTTATGGGAAACAACTTATTAACAATAATACTAAATGAAAGAGGCTCTCAAAGTTCACAGATTTAAAGAGTTGAGGGGTATTTATGTAAGGTTCCACTATTGGAGCCTGTGGTAACGACCTAAGGAAAATGATTAAATAATACAAAACGTTTAACTTTCCTCAGTGAGAAGATGAAAGCAGAAAGGCAGACATGCTAAGGATTTTATTTTAGAAAGCTTGCCCAAGGGAACATGATTATTTGTTATGTTATTTATTCTTTGTATTACCTATGGGATTAGTAATTTGCTCTTTAACACTTTTACCAAATCACATATCAAGCTACTTTATTTGGAGGAGGAAACAAATAAAGATGGGATAGGAATATAGACCTCCTCATTTTTCTATTTGTTTACTAACAGCATGGTCCTTTCATGTGAGGTATGCAGCCAAAACAGATATTTCACTTTCTATCAGACAAATGGGAATGGAAAGATGGAACCAATGTGACAACATTAGTTTCTGTTAGAGGGCGTTTAATGGACATTAGACTAGGGAAAGTTTTGAGATGTGAAAGAAGAAAGGAAGTTGAACTACAGAGAAGGAAACACAAAGGTTTATGGCCATACAGCCTTTATTACATTAGCCCTGGAAAGCCTGGACTGCAAAAGCTTAAGCAACCAAAACAAAACAAATGGGATCATTTGTATGAATTAAGCTTACGTTTTGGGGCACAGATAACTATACACAGCTGTATACTCTTCATGTAAGTGATCATCTTCTTTGGTATAAATTAATGATTGAGGAATAACGGATATCCAGTCACCAGTAAAATTGAGATAGTCTTGGTGGTTATTATTACAGAATGCCAAAGGATACGGTAGCAGGAAATAAAGATGTTGGGAGGAGGAAAAGAGATTGGGAAAAAACATTATTTTAGAATCTACTTTTCAGCCATAGCTCAACAGTGTTTTGGCATTGACCTTAGCAAGCAGGAGGAAGGGTGATGGAGGATGAGGAGGGATGGGGGAGACATAAGTGGGCCTCTTTCTCAGAGTAATGCATATTTCTGAACGTGGCTTTTTGGATCATCATTATAGCACCTGAGTCATGCATAGTGAAAGTGTATATGTAAAAAAAGCATTTATGCACAGTGATACTCTATCAAATCTTCTGTCTTCACTGTGTTCCAGTTTCCTGCAATGAAGGACAGCTCTCTGGTAGTCAGAAAGCTCTCTGTGAAGAAGGTGTTAACCTTCTGCAGTGACCCAAAACGGGGAAATGACTAAGCAAGAGAATGGGTCTTCTCAGAAATTATAAATGTCATTCTTTAATGTGTATAAAGAATGTCTTTCTTTACCTTATTTTGCCTTTCACGATCCATTTCATCAGTGGGTGATACTGAATTTTTTGGAAAGCAAAGGACTCCAGGGAGAGAGATGTAACAGTGAGGAAAACTGCAGATAAGCCTGTGAGTCACATTTTCTGTTGATCTTAATCACTGTCGTTGCAGCTGCCTCCATCATGATTTACACAGGCTGAGGATCTTGTCCTGTATTTCCAGGAACTAACAAAGAGTGGATGGTTCCAAATTTTTTATTATAGTTCTTTCTAATGTTGTAGCTCTATTCTATTTTCTTAGGAGGAGGAGTATGACTTTATGTACAGTCTGTATATTGATATATGATTATCATTAATCGTCTTTTGGTACATGATGCATCTCTTATTAATAGATGAACTTCCCAGCTGTAAATGTCAAGATAAATTGATTGGCCAGCTGCTACTTTGGAGATACAGTATTTCTCTAAAGTATCCAAAGCTTGAAGTGGAGGAGGGGAATCATTTTGTTTTAACTAAGATTCAGCATTATTTAGTACAAAAAGGGCTGATAACACAACAAATCTGATTAACACATTGAGGCTATGCAAAAAAAAAAGAAAAAAAAAAAGGCATTTTCCTTTAATTGTAGATTCTGATTAGCAAAACATTTCCTTTCCTCCCCCTCCTCCCCCCATACACACACAGTAGATGTACCTTTGGTTTACTTTCCCATATTTTATGAAAAATGCATTAGCTGAAAGAGAACCAGGCAGGCTGCCGTCTGCTGGCTGCTGCTCCGCAGAATAATCTCATTAGCTAAAGCAATTGCATTAACCTGAGAGAAGTGTGCTGTACAGTGACATTGATTCAGACATTTCAGAGGTTACTATTGTAAATCAAAGTATGTTTGGAAAAATAGAACAATAAATCAAGATTATCAGAATCTAATCTGGATAGTCTTTAGGATATGCCTCTATTCGCACTGCAATTCCTTGTCAGATTTACAGTAATCTCAGTGATTCTGATCAAAGAATTTTGATTTACATGCAGGAAAACAGAGGATTGAACCTGACACCATGTGCCCCTAGCAGGA
Organism: Urocolius indicus; assembly: GCA_013401255.1. Classification (NCBI taxonomy): domain Eukaryota; kingdom Metazoa; phylum Chordata; class Aves; order Coliiformes; family Coliidae; genus Urocolius; species Urocolius indicus. Next base: position 1,837 of record WBNH01003214.1, on the reverse strand, counting down.
ATCCTTCTAAAATTTTTTTCTTCTTTTTACTTAGAAGCTGAGAGGAGAAGTGACGGGAGAAGGAAAGAGGCTGGATTTCTGAAATTCTTTCTTTGTGAGTCAGCATATAGTGCTTCTGGAGCTGGGAATGTTTCCTCTTGGACTGACTCCATCTCCTTTTTTGGTCTGCAAACCCTTGAGGTTAATGGTTGAGGTTGAAGAAGTTTGAGCACATGGTGGTGCTTTGAATATGAAAAGAGGAATTTGCACAATATGAGTGCATTAGTCATTTGCAGTTCACTAATTATCTGTTTTATGTTAATGCTAATGCTCCATGTAAGTAAAGTAAATTAACACGATAACATAAGAGAAGCAATTAATGGAATATATAACATTTGCAGCTATAATAAAACTGATTTCATTCCACACACAAAGTGACTATTTAGGTCTCTGAAATAAATGAGGAGCTTGCTGAGACCTTGCTGCTCTAAGTAACACCAAGGACAGACTCACATGACATAATATTGTTGCCATAGTAACAGGGATGTGCACCAGCGGAATCATGCCCATATATCATTAATTTAGTGCTCCGCTAAACACAAAATAATACCCTTTCTAATTATATTGTGCCTTTGATTCTTAAGAATGTAACACCACTATTACCTAGAGTCAACACTATGAAATTTGAGACACGATGGTTATCAGAACATATAACTTCACCAGAACACATAGCTTGTTGTACACTTTCTTGGATATCAAAAAAAAACAGAAGAAAAAAAAAGAAAAAAAAAGAGAGAAGAATCCACATCCACAGTTTTTCCATATCCACAAGTCTCCCCTAATTCTCCTAAACGTGCCACTGAGGAAGCTAATTGGATGCATGCCATTTGGCAACATCCTTCTTTACAGTCTTCCTGAGGCTCTCTGATATCAACCACTTCCCAAAGCTTGGAGGCTCAGCTTGATTTAGAACCGCATCTGGTGCTTTTGGGAAGCACACTTGATATCAGCAATCACCGTGCACATGCACAACTTCCCGAATATTGCATCCATACCCAGAATACTCATAGCAGCAGCCAAAAAACGATGGGGGGGGGGGGGGGGGGGGAACCAGCATAAAAAAGATGTGACTAAATTCACTGATGAGAAAACACTGATGTTGATGAAGCCACAGGATGATTTGAAATGTTAGTAATGTTATTAAGTCACCTTAGAAGAAATCACCTTGCACACTAACATAAAGAAAGGCTATTTCTATGATACTGTTTCCAGAGAATCTGAGAGATCCAGGAGCTTGCAGGACCTCAGGCTGATCTCAATCCTGTTACCTTACTTCTGTCACTCACTGTAATTCAGTCAGGTATTTCAGTGCATGTAGTGGAAATACACTATGTGGTTGTGCTGAAAGCAAGAGCACAACTCATCTCCATCAACACGTCAGTATGAAAATGCTTTCTGGATCTGGAGTCACATTGTTTTATTTTCCTGTACCTTGATCCTCAAGCGCATCACGCTGCTTCCTTATAAGTGCATTTGCATGATCAGTTGCTCATTTTCAACCCTATCTTCCTTCTGATTTACAGAAGAAGGCTGGAGGATTGTGCTGAATGGCATTCTAATTTCACAACTCGTTTCTCTGGATGGGAGGGAACTTGCAGCTCCCCAATACTCTTTCTTACTCTCCAGTCTGGCCAGTCCATTTTGCACACTCTCCAGTCTGGCCAGTCCATTTTGCACGACAGCAATTAGGTGCATCTTTCCCTGTAGCCATCTTCCAATATTCCCCAAGACAGATTTATCTACGTTTTATTTGATTTGCTGCTTCTTACACAAGGAAAAGTGGAAGGATTTTTTTTTT
>WBNH01003212.1:792-79333 GCA_013401255.1 Urocolius indicus | reverse complement strand
AATTAGTATAATATATTAATATTATTAACCAACAATATTTGTAATACGGAGCAGAGTAAAAGCAGAAGCATCTAGACTTTGCATAAATTCTGAAGAGCAAACAGCAATAATAGCTGTGCTTGCATATAATGACAGTGCTTGTAAAAAAAAATCCATTTTCCTCTTGAATACATGTTCACCTCTGCTACATGAGACAATTGTAGAACACTCAAAACCACTGTTAAGCCTTTTCCCACCATGGGGAGCAAGGCAGACATCTTAGCATGCACATATTCAAAGGATATTGTTCCCTTTTCTGTCCTGAAACTGGTGCAGATAGTGGTTATCCAGGGTACAAAATCAACAAGGCCAAAATGAGACAAGAGGAATTTGAACACCGAGTTCCCCGTAGTGTCATGCCTGCCCACAAAACCACTCACAGACTACAAAGCCCCCCAAATATGCCCATAAAAGTCCTCACTTTTGGGTTTATTCAAATTACCTGGATGCCATCTGTGCAGTTGCAGGCAGAATATTTTGTTGTCTGGTTTCCACTGATAATCCACTGGCCAAGCATGTCCTCCTTTAAACACTGCCTGAAAATGAACACATTTTCCTCTGAGGTTCTCTTTGCTCAGGTGTGCAAAGTATGCTAATTGCTGTCATGTTCAATGACAGCAAGGATGGCACTGAGTAGCTTCAGCAGAAAAGGGGACCTTCTTGTCAGCTCTGGGTGCTTCAGGGAGTACCCATCTTCCTGTTGCCTTCAGCGCCTCTCAGCAGAGAGCCCTCATTCCAGCTCTCTGCATTTCAGTTCCCTTAGCTTATTAGAAGGAATCCAGAAACCACTTAATTCACACAGTAGACAATGTAAGGAGTTAGCATGCAAAGGCCAAAATGGTTTTACAGTGCAGGACTGAGGGCTATTGTCACTGCAATAACTGGGGAGTCCTGCAATGGCCTGTATCAACTAGGCAGTCACTCTAAATACTCAGTATAGATACATGCATGCGGATACGTGGCACATGAGCATGCAAGTCTGCTCAGAGTCTTACTACCAATTCCTTGAATGCATGCAGAGCCCAAAGCAAACCAGCCCTCATGGCACATCTTTCAGATACAGGTAACAGAAGCTATGCCGGGAACTTTCTGGGAGAGCTCAGTGTAGTAACTGGGGTTATTGGGGAGGCAAGGATGACTTCCCAGGTACCAGAATGGCTTGCTCTCATGCTGACTTCTTGCCATCACCAAAGCTGCTTGCTTAATACTAATAATAATAAAGGAGTCCACCTGTGGAGGTGAGTACTTGAGACAAGCAAAGAACACCACTGCCAAGGTTCTTTCTGGGACTATGTGGAAGTCCCACTCTTAGCCTTAAGGCACAGGAGAGTTTTCCATCACCAAGAATACCTACAGCACTGCGCTGACAGAAGCAAACCTTTCCTCCAAGCCACATGGGAGTCACATAGGCTCTCAGCAGGGCTGAGTTCTGCTTCACACCCACCAATCATGACTACACATGATTGTGTCCCTGCTCAGGACTGCCTTGCATCCTGCTTACGCCTGCCTGCAAAAGGCCAGTGAGACTTCTCCTAATGAGCTGAAAGAGTCTGCAAGCCCATCTGAAGAGAGGCAGAACTTTTTTCTCTCTGCATGTGCCACCAACGTATGAAACTTCTGCAAAATGATCGAAGATATTTATTAAGGTCTAATGGCTAATAGTGCTATGTCAATCCCTTTGCAGACTTGGAATTCAAATGATAGAAAACCGAGAACTACTTACGAATTGCTTTCATTCATGCATGTGTTATCTGTTCCAGGGAAAGCCAGCATTGAAGCAACTAAAGCATCTGTGGTTTCATTAAAATTCCTACCATTCAACAAAGAAAAAACAGGAAAATATTCAAGGTACTTTCACTATCACTGAGCAGAGAAAAACTGTGTGTGAATGAAATAGGATGTATTTATGATATTAAATAAATGATTATTTGTGGTGCTAGCCCTGTAAATCACTGAAGTACACACACTACATGAGGGTAATTACACGGATTTAAAAGGACTGCTCATTGCTCAGAGCTGCACAGCTACTCCAGTCATTTGCTGCTTCTAGATCTAAGTGAGAAAACTGATGAACTTTTGGACAATCAAGATTCTGTTTCCAGGGAAAAAGTATTTACTGCAGTTTTCAGACACTACTTCCAGTTTTGTCTCAATGAGCTCTCTCATCTGTGATGTCCATTTGGTTTCAGTCATTAAAGAAGTAGCTCCTCATTTCTGATCCAGCTCCTTAGCAATGATCCATCAGGAAAAGCAAAGAATATTAGGAACAGAGGACTCAGACATGCAGTTCCAGCTCATTCCCCCATCTTGCAGGCCTGAAGTGGAAAGGCATGAGCAGTCCTGGGAAAGAACATCCCAGAGCAGACATGCTTGCTTTAGAGCTAAATTTTGCATTTGTGACTTAAAGCTGAGAACCACTGGAGAAAGACAGCAGTTTACATAATGAAATCAGAATGATAGAAATTATAGTCATTTCAGCTACAGGATTTTTAAACACAATGAAGTAATTCAGTGGTGACATCTTAATCACACTGAAAAAGCACGTGACAACTGATGCAGGGACCTTCATCTGACACTGGGGGAAGAGCATATGTATTAAGAAAATTCCTGTGGGGCAGTATGGAGGACTCCAACATGAAATACAAAAAATATTCCTCACACATGTCACAGTTAATTCTAACTGAGAGGCTGGCGGTTTGGTTTTTTTTTCTAAAGCTCTCTGATTGCTGGTGTGAGATGATCCAACTCCACCAGAGATCTCTTAGGAACAGGATTTCTACAGGTTATCCATGTAACATAACTACACAGATAAGATAGCTACATGTTATCTTTGCAACACTTCTCCACCAGGTGTGCTTAGAAACAATCCTGATGGTAAAACTGGCTCTTCGTGAAAAAATGAGTTGAGGGATCAAAAAGAACACCACTCACCCAAAGAAATCTGCCTGGTCGGATGTGCCATACAGAGAGGGGGAAAGTATTAGCTCGGGATATTCGGTCTCCTTAGTTCTCAGCGTTCCAAGTCCCATGGCAGCCATCACAAAGAGGACCGGGAGGATGACTTGAGCAATGAAGCCTCTGACATCCCGCCGGGTATGGTGGAATCTCTTAATGAACAAAGCTGATGTCTTCTTAAGCAGCAACGGTAAACCCTGCAGGCTTTTTGATCTAATTAGGAGCTGATCTGGGTACAAAAGAAGAATATATTTTGCCATGGATCGGTATTTGTGAAATGCAGGGAACTGATGGTTATAGTGCACTGGGAGTGTATTTATCTTCCTGCGCTCCTTTACAGATGGCAAATCAAGACTACTAAATACACAATGGTCAGGCTTGGGGCAGAACTTACATTTTGGCTCTTGAGTCATAAGCTCATGTAACATCAGAGCTTTGTTTAATTATAGGTGTGTAAATATAGTGAATTCATTTTGAGATCTTGCAAGAGGAGCATAGGCTTCCAGATACAGCAAGCCATCCACATCCTACCTACCCAGTTGCAACTTACAGGGGAAATACACTATTCTTTTATATCTGCAACCTGAAAATGTTAATAATTTAGTAAATAAGTCCTCAGATTCAATAAGAATTAATCCTGAAATAAGAAAATAAGGCATGTAAACCAGCATGCATGGACAAGATTACGGTATACTAAAAGCAGAGATAAATCCTGTGCATTCCTCTTTATGAAATACTAATCTACATAATAAAACATGAAACAAATCCTTTTCTGTGCTGTCATTAGGGCTGATGCAAAATGCTTCTCTACACATACAAGTTACTGTTTACAGTAACTTTTACAGTGCAGGTCCTCTTTAAGAAGTGACAACAAAAATACCTTTGTGTTGTCTCTTGGATGCCTCCCTGACGATGAATGGTATAATTGCAAACAATAGTGAGCACAAAAAATGTTTCTACACTGAAAAAGCATTTCAGCCAGGTATTTACTCATTTTTGAGCCATGTCACCTTTTGTAGCTCTCAAACCCTCAGAGATACTGATGCAGCTTGATTTTCTTCTGAATATGAATCTGTCCCACTGTCTGGCCTTTTGAGCTGTTATACCATCCCACAATGGCTGGGACACAGCAAAAAGCACTAAAAAGAAGCCAGCTCAGAGCTCTGCTGCTTTTGCAACAAGCAGAGGGCTTTCTCTCCATTTCTACTAGTTATGTAGAAATAATCCTCTACATCAATTATAGCAATTAAGTTCAGAGGCATACATTTACTCTTTCACCCACACACTGTATTTGATTAGATTAGAACCTGAATCAATTTAAAGGAAGGCAGATGCAAACAAAACCCCACTGTGATTTATTCTGTATTTCAAACTATTCCAAAACCGGTGGATTTAAACTGTTGAGCACCGTACTTCTAGTGATTACTGGTTTTGAGATTCCTGGTTGGGTGAAACATGGTTTTCAACAAAGAAAGAATATGGGGAGCTCAAATCAGTTCATCTGTCACTGTTTGCATTTGCAACAAGTCTGGAACAAAACCTGGAGGCAGTTAAGTACCATCTCTTTCTGTGAAGGTATCCGTGCCCACAGACATTTCGTCACTGCTAGTTTGACCACTGGTTCCAGGCAACTGTTGGGGCAGTTCAGCATCTTCTCTCTGGTCCTTCATTAGCTCTTTTGTCAAATTGAGAAACACCTATGGAGTAAGAAAATATGAGAGAAAATTGTTCAAAATAACTCCATTTATCAAAACAATAATCAGAATCCAGTCTCCTACTTAAGCAATTGTGACTTATGATCCTCTTTCTGTTCCCCTTGTGCTCTGTGAGAAAAATTCACTTTTTTTCCAGTACAAAATTGTTGTCTAGCTCCTTTGTCATATTCTGTCTCTCTTCTGCTGCTGCAGCAGTGGAAACTTAAACCTTTGAAGTTGCCCCCTGGACTTACTTTCTCCTAGTACTAGCTGCTATGTGACTAAGTGTAAACAGAGCTGCATTTCAGCTTTGGCCTTACATGCCTCCACTCCCTCCACACCCACACAATGAGAAGCTCTCCCTGCACAGCACCAGAGAAGGAAAAAGAAGGGCTGTTTCTCTGGCCTCTGGCAAACCCAGCTGCCTTCATCTTAGGAGTGTGCACAGTTGTGACACCTGAGCTGCATGCAGTACATGCTGCACAACTCTTAAGAATGAGTGTTCTCCTAAGTGTGTTAGGAGAACACCTTACAAGCAAGCAAGAATTTCTGAGTACGGCAACAACCTCCCCCCTTTCTGCAAGACAAATCATTCTTGCTCATAATTTACTTTTTGTTTCTGATGCAACTAAATGGTTTTATTTGACCAGAGATTCTCCATGGGCAGAACAGTGCCTGAGTTAGTGTAAGACATAAGTGACCCCAAGTGATTCCCTTGTACAGTCCCACATCCATGCTGAAGTTCATAATTTAGTTTACTATCTGAACTGATGACTGCATCCATAAATAAACTTGGGTTCATGAAGACAAGGAGAATAGTTCAAATAGAAAGACATCAATGTTCTCTCTCCTTAGTCTAACTCCAGTATCTCATTTTCTGGGTAAATTGCCAAAAAACTGTTAGTGAGACACTGGTACACTTTGTGCAGCCTCAAGGATGGGGCAAGTCTTTTTTTCTGTAGCACTCAGGGATGGGACAAGGGGTAATGGGCATAAGCTGGAACACAAGAAGTTCCACTTGAACGTGAGGAGAAATTTCTTTGCTGTGAAGGTGAGGGAGCCCTGTCACAGGCTGCCCAGGGAGGGTGTGCAGTCTCCTTTTGGAAGTTTTCAAACCTGCCTGGATACGTTCCTGTGCAGACTGATTGAAGTGAGCCTGCTTTAGTAGGGAATTGTGCTGGATCATCACTAGAAGTCCCTTCCAATCCTGACCATTCTGTGATTCTGTAATTAGTATACGCATGGATTTATGGACATATCTACACACTCACATGTTCCTAAGTGTAACATAGTGAACAAACAAACCACCACTGCAACTCACACATCCAAAACATGCCACTGTCTAGCCCAGAAAGCAGAGCTACACAGTGCTGTGAGGTTAATCTCCATAACATTTCATTAAATCAAGCGGATCCTGAGCTCATACCTCTTCCACAGTTGTGTTTGAAATCCCATAGCAGCCAAGGTGGAGATCACTCAAACTCATATCGAGGGCTCTAAGAAGTGCCTGGTAGGCCCCTGAGACTGTGGACTTGAAGGGAGGAAGTACATACACGAGTTCTCCACCAATATCCTCTTTGAGATAAGCCTCTGGGAGGTAGGACTGGATCAAGGAGGTCACTGCTGTGGTGTCACACTCCTCTATCATGTTCTGAAAAGGGGGGAAAACACTCTGTGGTCACTGAGAGGGCTGTGAAATCAACATTTCTACTGCAGGATTTAGCCCAGATCCTGTCCCAAAGCATAACTGCTAGGTGATCTCAGACTAGGTATGCAACATTTAAAATTAACTATCAAAAGGAGACGAAAGAAGGTTTCTGGCCCTTGAAGAAGGAGGTGTGGCACTGTGCCCATCTTGGTGGGTTTGCCCAAGACATTGCTGGGCTCCCTCTGTGTACAGGAATACCGGCATTGGGCTGAATCAACCACTTTGCACCAGCTGGCGGATTTGTAGTACAACAGAGAAAAAGCATAACCACAAGAGAGCTGACTCCTGAATTTGGCTGCTAGCACATATACACTCTTTCTCCCATGAGAAGGGGGCTTGCACATGAGTGTTTTTTCATTTTCTCTATTGATACTGCCAACAATTTGGAAACAATTTGGAGGGGCTGATCTCTTATGGTATCTGCACATTATCATGCATATTGTGGCTACCAACAGCACTGTAAGAAATACTGTCAAGAGCAGAGTTTCCCCCCCTCCTGCAACCAGAACATTTTGCCTCAGTTCAGATACTGGACTGAGAGTCAATGGACTCTTCCCATCTGCTTTATTTCTCTGAACTCCAGCATTCACTCTCTGCACTCAACCTTACCTTTAACCCTCAAGGAGACCCTGTTCTTTTTGAACAAAGCAGAGCACTGACATTCCTGTTTCCCGGAGGCTTTGCAGGCTGGGCCAGTGACCCCGCTAGAGAGCCTCTTCTTTATGGGAAGCGGGGGCCACTCATTCTGTTCGCCCCTCTCGTAGAGAACCAGAATGCTCACATCCAGATCCTCAACAGTTTTTGGTAATACTGCTTTCCTTGGACCTGTCAGCTCCTGACAAAACAGCCTTGCCTGCATCCCTGAACAAGCTTTGATGGCCCACCCAGAGACAGAGCTGCTGAGAGCTCTCCATACAGGCTCACAAACAGGAGAATTGCTGCCTCTGCCCCCAGCAGAGCCTGCTGCAGTGGCCATGCTCACAGGGTATGAAAGTGAGCAGAGAAGGGAGAATAAAATGACTACATCATGCACCTGGGATACAGGAGGCTCTAGTTCAGACCTCTGCCTTATCTATTACAGCTGCTAGGCTTTGTGCAGGAGGCTGAAGCTTCCTGTATTTTGGGGAACTCTCCAGCTAGGCTGTCTTTCTAATGAAAACATATTTGTAAACAAAGCACGGGACAGGCAAAGTGAGACCTGCACTGTGACCCAGGTATCTCAGTGATTGAGGTGTATGAAAAACTGATCTTACTGACAGCCTAAGGAAACAGTCAAGCATATTCTTGAACCCGTGTGGCTGAAACCGAGGTTTTCAACCCAAAACACCTCCCACTTTCACCTGGGCATAGAATAGTTGCATAAAGAAGTTATTCCATGAAAATGAAATTATCCTGAAACATCCATTTCACTGCATTTCTTCTAAGACTGAGATGAACCTCCTGCATCATTCTTCCTTTCTGTGGTACAATATGAATTGCCTCCTGCCTTCCTGTCATGACTGACTGAGTTTCCAAAGCAAAACGATAAAAATTTTGGATCGCCTCAGATACAAACCTTCTTTTTTGTAAGAGTGAGATGGTATCCATCACCAAACGTTTCCTTGAGGTAGAATGGTGAACCACAACATTTGAGCCCTCCATGCTCGAGGAAGGCGATTCGGTCACTCAAAACTTCTGCCTCATCCAAGTGATGTGTTGAGAGAATGATGGTTCTGCCTGGAAAACACAAAGCTGATGTCATCCACCTCAGAATAAATACTCATGATTACATGAGACAGGTGAAAACTATACTGAATGAAGGGACACAGAGTAGCAGGTGAAAATCAACTGAGCTTTTTTTGGTAATTATTACTGAAATTGGATGAAAAGCAACATTAGAGAGCAGCTGAAAGTTACTGTACTGTAAATTGTATATTATGGTGAAGTTATTTTTCAAATAACTTTTCAAATATTTTTCACACTTTGAATTTACAGAAACCAACCAGGATGTACCCAGAGAACCTAGGTCTCCCACAATTCATTCTCTCTGGTCTCCAAACCCCACAGTTCAAAGCCTCTGATGTCACATTTGCAAAAGTCACACAAACCACTTTTGCCACCTGGCAGGATGTCATCTCGTCACAGTACCTTTTTTATTCTTGGAGATAATTTCCCAAATACTTCTTCGAGAGCACGGATCCACCCCTGTGGTTGGCTCATCTAGTATCACCACCCTTGATCTGCCCAGGAGGGCAATAGCTATAGATAACTTCCTCTTCATTCCCCCAGACAAGGAGCCAGCTAGCTTGTGACGGTGGCTGTACAGTCCAGTCTCCTTCAAAGTCCTTGAAAACAAAGCAAAAACAAGCCCCAAAGGCTGTCCTTCAGGCATCTTTTAGAATCTGAAAACACCCAAAAAAATCATAACTGCAAATGAAAAACTGCTCAAGTATGGACTGCTCTACTGAATGGTCACAGTGCAGGGAGATGATTGTAAGCTCGGTCACTGGGATTTTAATTTAAAACATTTTTTTAGGATGTTTTCAAATTTTCCATCTGACAAGTCAAGGTTAAAGGCTCAACCTCATAAACCGAGAACACTGCGGTCCAAACTCTCTGGGATGTTCTGGCTGCTTCACTTCTCCGCAGAACCAATAAAGCCGACATCATCTTTCTGACTGGTTGATTAAATCTCTTTCCAGGGAAAACCGTAAAGCAGCAAGGACTAGACCCTTAGGCCTGTAAATTCATCTCCAAGGAATTGCCACAGAAGCTTGTAAACGCCCTGGAGAACAGCTGTCATTTTCTTACAGCCACAGATAACAATATATTCCTCTAGTCAAATCAAAGCATTATTTGAACTCTACACTGGACCTTCAATGGTCCTCGAAATCATTTTTTTGAGTTTTGCAGCAGCAATGGCACTACTACGCTGTAATTTTGACAGCCCTCTTTCCCTTCTCCAATGCTGCTGTCCTCATACCTCTTCACTTCTTGGTAGAGCTCCTCTTTACTCCAGTGAGGGACTTTGATGTAGCCATAGAGCAGCAAGTGTTCCTTTGTGGTGAGGTAGTTAAAGAGCACGTTGTGCTGCATACACACACCCATGTTCTTTCTTATAACTTCCTGGTCTGTCCTAATGTCTTTGCCGTACACAAAAATAGTACCTGATGATGTAGGGAACAACCCAGTCAGTATAGATCTGAAAGGGGAAAAAATAAATTGAAAATGAAGTTAGAAAAAGAGAAAATAATAGGTGTTTGTGTTTTTTTTCACATGGTCCCATATCTATCATCACTCTCAAAGTTTCCTAACATCAACATCACACTTCCAGCTAGAGACCACTGACTACTGCTGCTTCTGCTATCTTATCATGCTTTGGCAGAGCAGTGGCCAAATTACATCAAGGGACATCCTTGTACTCCTCTTCAGGAATGCCAGGACAAGTCCAAGCTCACATACTGAACTCTGGCTAATTTTCACATGTACCTTAATCTTCTTCAGCCTTCCTCTTCCTCAGACCATTGCATATTCCATACATCAAAATTCATGAGTGCCCTTGACTTCCAATTTAATCACTGGGAATTCATGTAATGCAGTTACCCTTTATTCTTTGAGCTTTGTCTGCAGTATCCAGACATCCTCATATTGCTAACCATAGGAGATTGAAAACCACATCTTCATCTGTCTACCCACATCAGATTTCACTGCCATTATTAAAAAGAAATGGCAGAGGACTTCTAGACAAGACACCTCACAGTGGGTAGCACTTTCATCTAGATCAAGCAAATAATTACCTACCTAGCAATACCCAACAAACCTGAGTCAAGCATTCTCTGCTCAGAATAACTACTTGCACATTATAGGTAACTTTTGGTGCTGTCCTGCAGGGACTAAAGGGAGAAGATGCATCTCAGAATGCCCTTCACCTTTCCAGAGCTTCCCTCCTGGGTCTTTGAACCATCTTTAAAAGGGAAAGAAATTGCTTCTGACCTTACTCAGGATTTGAAGACTGCCTTAAGTTTCAAGAAGCTATTATACTTTTCTGCATCTCACCTTTGCCTGCACTTTGCAAACAGGATATGAGGTGAATTGGTAATAAACTGAGATGAAGCATACGCCTACTTTATTGGGTTTGGCTCTTCTCAAGCTTCTATTTATCAGCTCAGTGTTGCTTTCAGAGTGATGCACATATATATGAGTGAAGACTTCAAGTTCTGCAGGTCTGTTTTAGTGCTGTTACCTAACAATTCATATAATAATTTATAAATGGCAAGGCTGAAAGGCCAGTGTATTAGCCCCCTGCCATTCCAGCCCAGTCAACCATGAGTTTGTACAGCTGCAGCGTAACTTTATTAAGCTTTCTTGCTAATATCACTTCAGCTTTAGTGTGTGCACAAGCTACCCACAGCTTTCAGAACAACCTAACCACAGGCACCAAAGTGCTGTGCTGTGTATTACAGGTATCCTACTAGATTAAAAAGCATGTTCCTAAGAAGAAAAGGAATTTTTAATTCTAATAGATGAAGGGATTGCTGAGGTCATCCATGAGCGAGATAAAACTACAAGACAGATTTGCCCTAATAAAGTATCTTATTCAGTCTCCCAACACTGCACAGCCCCACTTGCTCTCTTGTTCACCCAATTATGCCACACAGTTTTTTAAAAAGCAGCTCTAAAGCACACGCACATGGTTGTCGTTTTCCCAGCTCCATTGTGTCCCAGCAGGGAAGTGATATTCCCTTCATAGAAGTTGAGGCTGAGGTTGTTCACTGCAGCTTTGGATCCATAAACCTTTGTTATGCCATGGAGGGAGACTCCCAAGGTGAGATCAGTGGGCTCCGGTTCCAGATGAGCTGGAGGGGCACCTTTGACATCAAAGGGAGGGGTCAGGAGATAGTTATTGTACTGCAGGTGTGTGTGCTACTTTTTTCACCTGAGAGATAAGCAGGGTTTTTTAAAACAAAATACAACAAAACCAGGTGCTTTTCAGAGACTATTTCACAGGATCTGTGTCATTTTGAGCTCTCTGGGATTTCACTTTTTTCTTCTGCAACTTCTAATAGCTCCTGACAATAAGCATTAATCACTTTTGAAAAGGTCCCACATTTAGATGTTTTGGAGCACCTAACTTAATTTATACTAAGCAAACACAGAAAATTAGAGGACATACAGAAAAACCACCGAGTTATTTTCAATTAGGCAGAAAAATCAAACTTGTATGTGTGATCTCACAGTATTTTATAGGCTAAATATTTAAAGAGGTGAACAAAGCAGCACACATCCCTTTTGTCAAGTGAAAACCTCTATTTGCACAAACAAAAGTATATTTCTACAAGGAGTGTTGTAGACTGCAACATGCGCATTTAAGGCACCTGCCCGACTACAGCATACACAGATATGTACACGAATACCAGTACTGGATTTCCACACCCCATAGAAAGAACAAGTATAATTTCAAAGCCAAATCTCCATTTGGGTAACAGCTTCCAATTTTTCTACAAAATGAGTATCAATACAGAAATATGCTTTGTGATTAAGGTGTCCCTTAAGAAATTTGGCTCCATTACCTAAAAACTAAGTTAGTATCGCTACCCCACCCAGCATTCACATACATATCTTATTGTTGAGGGTGGCTTCTTTCCTTAACATCAGCTTGGTGAAGAGAAGGCTGCCTCGTTTTTCATTCCAGAAGGGGAGGTAACTGTTGTATTCAACCCAGTAAGATGGAAGCAATGGGAAATACCAGGGAGCAGCCATGCCATATCTGCCTGCAAGGGGAAGAGGAATCTCATGCAAATAACTGTTTCCGAGGCAGTATCACTATTGAGGTGCATTCAAAATACCACAAATAAACCTCACAGAGAGATCTCCCCTCTTGACGTGCTCATCAAGTATTACTGATACTTGCTAGATAGTTTGTCCCATTGAAACAATAGGAAGCATTCACTAATTTGTTATTCTGAGTAATTTCATAGCTGGAGGGCAGGAATACTTTACATTTTCTACTGGGTAGATTTCCGTATGCCAGTAGACTGCTACATTAGGTGGGGAAGAAAGGCAAAAGACAAAGGTTCTGGCTCTTGCTCAAGGCAGGAATTACTTTTTGAAATCAAATTATATAAGTAACACATCACAAAAATCACTCAACTGAAAAATGCAGGCTAAGATGCTCTGTTCTCATTTCCACTGAGCAGACTGCAAACCCATGTCCTTGCTTTCAGCTTCTTCAGAAGACCCACCTACCCACTTGATAAGCAAAGGAACCCAATTCTCTTTTACTCTGCTCTGTCAGTTTTATGAATACTCTCAGACATCTACAAAGTCATGCTCCCTTTGCTCTAGAAGCAGAGGCAGCCTGTATGTGCAAGACTGTCTTACTGTCTGAACATGGAACCAGGCAGCTGTATTCATTCTTTTCCAAACAAGATAGTACAGCACCAGACTCAATGCTTCATATCCTTACCCGGGAAAACATTCCTTATATACCATCCCAGGATGAAGTAAATGAAAGAGTCTATCAGAATGAGCCAGCACATCCAGCCAAAGGAAGTGTTGTCTCCAATCATTGGGGACTTATACATGTTGTCCCACTGCAGACCTGCAGAAAGGAATTTAGAAATAGAAAAAGAACCTGTATTAGGCAATGAAATGTCACAACCATGGAAGCTCAAAGCTTACTTTTGTCTACAATAAACATACCTATGCCTTGTGCCTCGTATCGAGCAATGTATTGACTTGCATAACTGAAAGCGGTTGGAGACAACAGACTCTGTGGAATAAGCAAAATTGAAAATAAAGAACTTATGAGTTACTCTCAAAGAGAAATCAAGTCAGTCAGCCAATCAGGTACCTCATTGACTTGGTCCAGTAGCCAGAAAAATTCACACATTTCTCTTTCCAACACAGACCACTGGAGCAGACTTATGATGGGTAGTGCTTCTGGTGAAGGGCTGAAATGCCTCCTTAGAGACTGCACATGTTTTGCTTCCACATCTAGGACCCAACCTCTTCTCTCATATGGGGATTTATTTTTGGCTTTTAAAATACAGGCTGACTTCTGGAATCTTGCTTATTTTTACTCTTGTATCTATTTCCATGGCTAGGAGTGTGAGATGCATGAAACTAAAGGATGAGCAAAGCCAGCAATGAGCAGAGCCACCTCTCCTTCACTGTCCTGCTACCTAAACTCCCTTCTTTGTTTCAAGCCTCATTTTTCACAATGCTTTTGCTCTGCAATTTGAAAGGGCAAAGTACATAACTTAAGCTACTCTGATTCAGCTGGCATGTGAGAAGTCCCTATAATTCCACAAGTATTGCTTTCAGTCATGGGGCACAACTAATTCCAAGTCTCCCTCAAATAGGCCATAGTCAACTCTCCTGTCATGCTATCATACCTGTCAACACCTGTGGATAGAATTTAGAAAGGCACTCAACTCCCATATATTTATGACACAAGCTATAATAGGAGCTCAAGATTATTGAAGTTGAATGTCTACTTCATAGGATCACAGAATCATTTCAGTTGGAAAAGACTTTTAGGATCATCAGCTCCAACCACTAACCTAACACTACCAATCCCACCACTAGACCACGTCCCTCAGCCCCTTTTCTACACAGCTTTTAAATATCTCCAGGGATGGGGACTACATCACCTCCTTGGGCAGCCTGTGTCAGTGTCTAACAACCCTCTCAGGGGAAAAATTCTCTAATCTCCAATCTAAACCTCTGGTGCAACTTGAGGCCATTTCCTCTTGTCCTGTCATTTATTAGTTGAGAGAAGAGATCAGCCTCACCTGACTACAATCCCCTTTCAGGTAGTTACAGTGAGTGATCATATCTTCTCTCAGCCTCCTCTTCTCCAGGCTAAAAAACCCCAGCTCCTTCAGCTGCTACGCATCAGACTTGTGCTCCAGACCCTTCACCAGCTTCGTTGCCCATCTCTAGACACTCTCCAGCACCCAATGTCCTTCTTAAAGTGAGAGGCCAAAAACTGAACACAGTACTCAAGATGTGGCCTCACCAACAGCAAGTACAGGGGCTATCACACAGGGTCTCTCTAATCGAAAAGCAGAGCTTACCAGTAGGCTCTTCACAGAGAAGCTCAAATGATTTTCAATGACAAGCAACACGATGAAGGGGAAGAAGGTGAGGATGTACACAAGACTGCCCACCAAAGCTGCTATGTTGGTGTTATTGAAGAAAACACTGATGAAGTAGCTCATGGCTATGATGGACAGGCTGTAGTCCATAAGGTACAGGAACAGGAGTGCTGTGTTTGTTTTGGGAAGGATGTCACCAACTTTTAGAACAATGATGAGGCAGGTGACAGTAATTAGAAGGAAGATGGCACACTCTATGAACCAGGCGATGAAATGGCTGCTGGCATTAACACCCATCATTTTCATGTACTACAGAGAAAAAGGTAGAAAAAAGAATCACAAATTATAATTGTTTATTAAGAGATCTTTCTGCTGATATTGAACTGTTTCTTTTCTCAGTTTCTGGACAGGGCACGCAACCAAACCATGCTCTTTCATACTCTGCCATATTGCATGCTGACAAGCAGGAGAAACCATGCACTCACATTTCTGTAAAGCCCTAGGTTTGCAAAGCAGTTGATCGCAAAAGAACAGCACAGATGGTATCTGCAAGTTTGAGGTGTCACAGCCCACAAACTCCAAAGCAACTTCTGGCCTTAGATTTGTAGCTTCTCTAAAGCATTTTGTTTACTTTCTTAAATAATGCTAATTGATTCAGTGGCTTGAGTGTAAAAGCTTTTGAAACCAAACCATTTCTTACATAATCCCAAGGCAACAAATAATAGCTAAATTACCACCATCATAAGGAAACAATAGTAATTTTTATTAGCTGATGGTCAAATCCACAAGACTTGTATAAAACTACGAATCTGTATTGATAAATGCAAAAGAAACTTCAAGTACTGGCTCTTAGAGACAGTGAAACTGGGTTCCCTAAACTAGAGTAAGGAGCTGTCAGCTAGCCACTGGGGTTCACTCAGTTTCAATCTCATCACAGTTCATAGAGTGCCCTTTCTTGGAAATATTTTTGGTGAATCAGTATTTGTTCTGTGGTATCAGATAAAAAACAAATCCACTTTAGATTTTGTTGCTTTCTGAAGCTTAGTTTTACAAAAGTTCTTTGCTGCTCATCTCTGTTGATGCGTCCACACTGAAAATCTGAGTTAATTTAATAAATTCCTTATGTCTCAATGTCACTTCCAATAGGCAACCTGAATGAAGAACTTTATTTCAGAGGAGCTGATGTAATATGTAGTACCTTCTGAAATATTAAGTATAATCACTTCAAGGATAGGAAATAAGTCACTTTTCATGTCTTTGTCCCCAGTAGGTATGACTCAAAGTCAATTTTTAGAGAGCTTTAAATCTTCAGAAATCTTGTAATTTTGTGAGGTCCTCATGTTTCCAGCGTTCAGAGCTGCAAAGCAATATTCTCACCATTTGAAGGGCAAATGCCCTGCATTTCTATGTTCCCGAGTTCTGTTTCAATGTCAGAATTCAAACACTGCAGGTTAAACAACAGGTATTTGGAATATTATTTTCCTTAATACTTGTTTTGCTCCATTTAATATCACACACGAGACATGCTATCCACTAATAAGGAAAATCTGTTTATAATTTTGCATGCCCCAGAAAGTTTCACCATACCTCATAAAGCCTTAGATCTTTCTCTTGAACAAGTGTTTTAACAAAATCAGCTATAAACAGCACCCAGGCAGCCATCAGAGCAAATGGAAGAGAGTAGGTCACGCTGGTTAAGAACCTGTAAAAGGCAAACACAGGCTTTAGCTGAATACAAAATGTTCTGGGGATTAAGGCTTTGTACAGAATATATGTTTCAGAATAACACTTTGGCACAGAAAAAGACATGCTTATATTTCAAAATGTGGAGTATAATTAATAATTACAAAAAAAAGACTATTTTGCCATTGCAGTGGATCTTCTATTCATGAAACTCCTGACTGTTAAAAACTTTTTTTCCTTTTTTTTTTTTTTTTAAATTACAGAGAGATTTCCAGATGCATTCTGGAACTTCTGCTGGGCAGCATCACTGGCAGGAGCAGGAACTGCCACAGCCAGTGGCACCTCCTGGCTCTCTGATGGGGTGCATCTCATTTTGAAGCAACACAGCAGCCAGCCATAATCCCCGGTTCTATTAATAAAGATAATGGCCAGATATTGTTATTAGCCCATATTTCCTGGTGCTGGAGCTTGCATATAGGTGTTTCCCCTCAGAGCACGTGTCCTGTTATCCCACAGGACAGGTATTGCAGATCCAGGTCTACAACATGGGCTTCGCAATTCTTGGATCCTCTCTACCTAAAACCTTCTTCCTGTGCCAATTTTTCCCTTTGGTGATGGAAAGCCAGCTTTGATAGCAGGAGATTCACTTCACTATGTCTACAAGACTTACACTTTCCTCCCTCATTTTTAAACCTGGCTTAAAAAAAAAAAATCAGTGTTATTCCTGGGAAAAGTTTAATGTACAATAACAGTAAGAAGTTAATATGTTTACATTTCTTTAAAAAAAAAAGTTTTAACTGCAAAGCTGAAAATTTCCCAGAAACCAGTGCTTTCAGGAAATGTTTTCATGCAAATGAGGCCATAAAGAACAATGAAAATGCATTTCTGTAGCTCTATTAGTTCTTTGTTGTTTGCGTTTTTTTTTTTTTGCTACCGCATTGTGCATGATCTCTAGGGCATTACAAATGCAGCATTTCCCAACACTTTCTGTGCAATGGTATATACATTCCATTTCCCTACAGGATGCTAACTAAGCAATAATAATGGATAAAGAATCATTTTATGATGACCTCTGCTGGATACAAATCCAAAGCCTTTAGGTATATTAATAATTGAGCAAACTTATGTCCCTCTGAATCTGGGGTGGGGAGGGAAACCCTAATGCAAGAGGTTTTCTCAGCAGCACAAGAAGAAAAAGAGCAGATAGCACTGTAGTAAATACCTCGAGCAGACAGTTAATCATTGTACAAAAATATCTCACAACCATAATCCACCTATTTGCTGCAAGAAGTTGACACTTAGTTTGAATGCTTACTGCCTGCGAACTTGTAGGCACTTTGCATGCTGTTACCTTGAGAAGAGATTACAGGTCCCCAGTTCTCTTAAGTGACAGGCTGACACAGGAGATTAATGGGTCTGCTCAACTTTCCAGATAGTATTTTCCTCAGGCGGTAGACACACAGACTTTTCAATAGAAAGAGCTCCTAGCTCTAGTCTGTACTTTTGGTGCAAGGGAAACCCTCATGTCAGAGTCAGCCTACCAATACTATTTGCAGAACACCCTTCAGTGCTTTCTGACAGACATTGAAATCCCTGTGTGTTTTCCACTCACTTTGACCACCTGCTGCAGTCAGGGTAATAACTCTGAGGAAATACCACATTGCCAGCTTTCCAATACAGATCAAAATTGCGTTTGCCAGAAGGGCAGGTCCTCAACTGTGAGAGATTTGCTTCTCTCTATTACATTTTGGCAGAGAAGTAGTTTATACTAGCTGTGGTTCTGGCTCAAGACCAGTGGAAGGGAAGATGATCCAAAACTTTTTGATCTGCTTCACCATTCAAAACTTATTCTGGTCCACACACAGTTCATGCTGCACTGGTCTGTTTAACAGGATGTTAATCCTGGCAATTCAGCATATTAAAAGCTTCTCTATCCTCCTTCATTATTGGAGAGATGAATGGCACTATTTCATCTTCCCTCTTATACTTCTTATTGCATCAGAAAGGCACCTGCATTGAAAACTATTCACTATATATTAACTAGAATCACTGGAATGAATAACAAATACCACAGATGGATAGCAATCTCTAGGAACGAAGGTCATAAACCTGGAGACTCTTCTTTTTCCCTCAATAAATAAATTTTCTACCTTCTGCTACGTTATCTGTATATAAACACCTGCAGGAGAAGCCAATGCTCTTATTTAACCCAAGTCATGCCAGCTCCAGTCTCAGTTCCACCACATGTAGTAAACAGGGACAGTAAATTCTACCTGCAGTAAAACCTATGGTTGCCATGACAATTCAGGTACTTACAGAGCACCGAAAACAAAAAATGAGGCAAACTATACTTAGACCATTTCTTCTAAAGTCCACAATTCCCTCTTTTGTCCAGACCCTTGAAAAGAACCCCAACGAAAGAAAAAAATGTGCCATGTGAACATGAGGTATTACAGAGACCAGCGCAGCTGAACTCCACCAGGCAGACGAGATGACCTTACACAAAGCATGAGGACAAAAGCTACACAAACTCACATGTCCTTATTGTAGCAAGGGTAAGGCATGGCCTGGACTTGAACAGCTATTTCCTCTGGATTCTTGCCAGTCTGTAACTCAATAATAGCTCTTTCAATGCTGTCCTGGATATAAATGAACGCCCGGCTGTAAATCTGGCTCTGTGAGGTGGAATTGTGCGGGCCCACCGTCCAAATGCGCTCCCTTATTCTGTTGGTGGTTTGTGTGATCCTGCTGCTCATTCGAATGGTATAGTTGAGCACAGGAGGGAGGGCCAAGCCCCCATAAACTGAGCGTCCAGGGCTGCTACGGCTTGAAGGCAGCTTGAAAATGATACCTTGGAAAAGAAAGGGAAAAGGCTTTGTTTCAGTATTGATGGCATGGGAACAGTACACACAGATATGTAGGATCTCCTCATTTTTATAGGCCTTTTCAACATTACAATCCATCATTTCATTTCTTTGCTGCACAAATAATGCTCAGGTGAGTAGGCTGCTTATTGAGGGTCTAGAAGTGGAAACTATACATCACTGCAGCTACTCATACTTTCAAATGTGACCAGTGGTTCTGGGTGCAAAATACACACCCAGAGCCTTTAAATCTTCTCCCACTGAGCATTCATAAACCAAAGGCTCTCAAATAACCAGCTGTATTTGGAAAAATCTTGCTGTTAACATGGACTGTCAGATATCAGACTGTTAGGTATGTCACTCGGCACACGCACCTCTCACGAACGTGCCCAAAGGTACTCTATCAATACAGCTCACTTAGTGATGCTGTAACATAAAAACCTCAGGAATGCAGTGTTGAAAATTGTTCATGATCTATACACATACTTTTGTGCCCACATGAGTTCCTGCAGAGCTGAGACGTCTAAGAATATAAAAGCTCTGCAAGTTCCCATCAGGAAATGGGAACAGCTTGACAGACAGGACTTTTTTTTTCCTTTAAAATGTCTGTTTGATTAGATGTGATGCCATGGAAGTTTTGCTCTCCAGAATATTTTTCCTGATTATTCCACATATAAAACATGGAATGGAATGGTGAATAAACATAGTAGAAAACTATTGACATATGAACAGAGAAATATCACATGGGTCTGAAGTTCCAAGAAAGGGAAAAGCTTCTATCTACCCCCTAACCATGAGGTATAAAATCAAACAGGTTACAGAATTTATTAGTAAATCCTAATTGAGGAGATACTAGGTGTTCTTTAAAAAATTAAGAGACATTTGTATCATTCAGATCAATGTAAGTTCCTATTCTCTACTTCCCCTTGCCCCTCTCTGTGGTCTGATCTGATGCTGAAATCCAATCCTATAAATATAAAATGTGTGACTGAAAAGACCTAATATAATACTGCAAGTGTTTGGCTGGGATATCTCAGGAGCTTTATGACCTTCCAATAAATTGAACTGTCTCATATTTGGACTCAATGACCCGAAAGGTCTTTTCCAATCTAAATGATTCTATGGTATCTTTCTTGATTAAAGCATCTTTTCCCGTGGGGGCATGAAAGAAGGCAGCAGTCATGAAGATCTCCTAAGGGCAGTGGAATTTCATCCAAATTGAGAATTAACAAAGAGAAAGTATCAGCTGACCAATGGCTTTCTATACAGTGGAGATGTAAGAGAAGAGAAGATATAAAAAGGAGAGTGTTAAAAACTGCCCTAAGGAGGTTTTCAGGTCCCACACACACTGGCTCAAAATTTATGTCTGTGTGGTGGGAGCCATGACCACAACAGTTGCTGGTGGAAAGCCAAACTTCTTATGCTGGCCTCCCAACCTAACTTTAATTTACAGGGGGATTTGAGACTGTCACATACTTGCGAAAAGCTCGTTCTTCAAAAAGAGCTCTTTAGCCACCATTTCCATTTCCTCTAAGTTTCTAACTGCCTGAATGCGATTAAACGAGATGCAGGAGGACACATTTACAGCAAGGGTAGCTAATATATTCAGCTGATCAACAATGTCAGTGTTGTCCTGTAATTCCAGTCGAATATCATCTGAAAAACAAAACAAAAAAAAACCCACAAACAAAAACAGTAGCATCACTACACAGAGCAAAAAATCCAGCATATCATTCTGCTCTTAACATCAACAATAACACCAGAAAGGAAGAAAAAAACCCATCATACTAGACAGCAAGTGTAAAATACATTTCTGCACTTAGCAGTGCAATGAAAGCATGTTGTTGACCCAATTTTTATGTTAATCATTTGAAATATGCTCATGAGTTTGCCTTTGAGAGGAAGCCAGCAATGGGATGTGACAGCCATCCCAAATCAGAAGGTGCGACTTACCTGCAGAGGTTTTGGACTCTCCTATGATGCTCTCCATTCATTCCAAATCTTATGGTCTTTGATGTAATCAACTCATCTGTCTCAGGGCAGAATGTACTTTATCCAAGCACATCAAGGAAAAGTTATGCCTGTTGTGCTGACGTGAGTACTAAATCTGATAATGCAGTTTAATGAAGAGGCTGCTGTTTCCTGTTTGTTTTGAAAGGTGACTGCATAATGTGGTGTGACTGATATGGAACAGCTGCTGCAGGATGATGATTGTATGGGAAGTTAAGACAGGAGATGCTACTCATGAAAGAACACAGGGGTCATCACCAGGTATTTGTAAATATCCTTCTGACTGCAAGAGACTACAGTCGCTCTTGGTTTATGCTGGGTTTTGCTGATATAGTGCAGATTTATGTTGACATGTGTGGCTACTCTCTAAAAAAGCAGGTAGGGACAAGTGAGAAAGGGACTGTGATCGCTGCGTTGTGCACTAACAGGTGATGTGTAATCACTGCTGTTAGCTGATGATTCCCACAGTGCAGAGCATCAATTCCCACTTTGAAGGACCATGTCAAACCACCACATATCAGTAAATTCCAGCAAAGCATCTCCTCTAATGACGCTTCTGGCTTCATCAGTCTGAGTGCCTTTATCTGATGCCTTGCTTTTCTGCTCTGGAAAGCTTTTAAGTTTTTGATGTGATGCAAGCGAGCTCTCCACATTTCCTTAGGAGAGTCCCAGGTAGCTCATTTAAAGTCATAATTATGGCTAAACAGTGTCCTCCAGTGGCCATACTCAGCTGCAGAGATTCCCATCCTACCCCTTCCAACACTCATGAGACACATCTCTTCATACAAGGGCCTTTACTTTCTAAGACTTTTTTTTCCCATAGACCACAAGATTTTTGAACCACAGTTGAGATTAGCCTTGCACTAAAGCAACCAATACTGGCCAGCGAAGAGCAGTACCAGAGGATGGCTACAGTTTGTCAACTCTAGAGCTCTCAGAAATGAAGTACAAATAAGAAGGCAGCAAATGTGGACCAACTTACCCAGTTGGTTTATTTGACGCAGCAGTTCAGCTGCATCCAAATCCACCATCATCTTAATAAAAACCTGCACAAAGGGATTCTGCAAGGTGTTCTATGAAGCAAAAAAAGAAAAACCATAAGTTTTACCAGAAGCCCCTTTAAGCTCATTCAGCATATTTCTAAAATATAACAGACCAGCTGCAGCCGTCTTCATTGAGCATTTGTACAGCCCTCTGCTTCTCACTCTGTGTATCAGCATGGGGATATGTTAGCAATGAAAATGTCATACAGAGCTCTATGAGTCCAAGTTTTTAGAGTCAGTACAAGATGGCTATTGATTCTCCACCAGGCACCAGGATCCCATGAAAAAATCGTGGATAATCTTTGTTATTCTATAAAAGCAGTAAATTTAATTTATATCTGTTTTAAGTCCTGTGAGAATGGCCAGAGCACAATGGGTAGGAGACCAAAATTTAGCTTGGAAATCACCAGACAGATTTTTGTTTGTCTGAATAGTTCATTATTCCACCACTGAGTGCAGTCAGCAGAGAATATTTCATTTCACTTTTGCAAATTCCACTCCAGATTTTCTCTCAGTGCCATGGAAATTACAGTGAATTCCAGACACTGAAATAAAATTCTAATGCTTTAAGGTTCCAGAGACCTTATTTTCCTACTTTTGTATGAAAAGGAGACAATTTTTACTGCAGAGAAGAGGAAGCAAGTATGTGAAATACTACAGCCTACTGCTTTCTGTATGCAGGCAAGGCTAGGCTCTTTAAGAGGGGAAAAAAGAAATTTTATTTGCATTCACTGAGGTACAAAGACATCTTCTAGCTTTTATGTGTATACCCAGAGCTACATGCTTATTATAGATACTGTTTCATTTTCTGAAAAAGTCATTTCTTGCCTGGTCTTGGCTGGCCGGATCACGCCATCAAGCAGAAAGTTAATTTACAAACTGAAGAGCATCCCCTACTCATCTTAGACCTCCAGCAGGCCCCAGCACGGCCAGCATCAGTGACCATATTACAAACTGATCATTTCAGAGAGAGGATTTGCATGGACAGGTGTGTCAGTAGTATTTCTGTTAGCGGAACAGACAGGCACAGAAACTGTGAAATTCAGAAAAGAAGCCTGAGAAGGGTTCCCCAGCTGATGTGCCTGAAGTCCATGGAACCCCAGTTTATTTTAGTTAAGAAATCCATCCTCCGTCCTCTCCTACAAGAGACAGGGGAGGTAGGATCTCATACCTTGATCATCGGAACTGTCTGGTTTAACTTAGTCAATGAATTCATGATGACAGGAGACATGTCCAGCCACTCCTGAGACTTCAGGGCTAGCTCAGCCATCTGCTTCAGGGTCGCATTAGACTATAAAAAAGGCCACAACATATATGGATTCATTTACTCATTCCTTTACAGCTTTTAAACAATAAATAAATCAACAAAGCAGCTAAGATCAAAGGCTTTTCTTAGCATTCTATAACTCTTTGGTAAAATGTCCCTTTAAAAGACTGAAATTGGATGCAAGTACTTAAAAACATGATGTTGCATATGACATTTGGAGCATATCTTGAATATCAACTTTCCTTCTACTACTGGTCTACTTGCAAACAAGTACTGGTTATAGCATTTGTCCTGGGAGACATCTGGCTATTACTGGCTGAAAAAATGGGAGGTGAAACTTCATAAACTGAAGGCTTTAAAAAATCATGTAATAAATATCATACCAACAGCAATTTTTTGAAGGAAAGATTCATTCAAAGATAAAAGATGACTATGACCAAGAACACAACTAAGAAAAGATAATTTGACTAATACTCCAAACAGTCAGTAAATGGATTTCTGCTTCTCAAAAAAAAAAA
Source organism: Urocolius indicus (assembly GCA_013401255.1). NCBI lineage: Eukaryota > Metazoa > Chordata > Aves > Coliiformes > Coliidae > Urocolius > Urocolius indicus. The sequence goes on along the minus strand of WBNH01003212.1, from coordinate 55,471 downwards.
AAAAAAAAAAAATTCCAATGCTAGACAAATTATAGTCGTTTTCAGCAGACATATCCTGATGAGCCATACCTTGCCCATGATTGCTCGAGTTTCTATGGTATCTGGTGTATAAAGGATCTTCCCAAACACCATTGGTTTTAAAAAAGACCAAATTAAAGCTCCAGTTGGGGTCTTCACCAGGTCCAGGTAAAAGGATAAGCAAAACGGTGCTGTAAAGGGAGAAAAGCAAACAAATTGCACAGAGCACAAATAGACCAGAAATGAGAAAGCCAGCAGTGTATTTTTTCCCATTTGCCCAGTTTGTTGCTGTGTCCAGTGAATGACTTCAGGGCCCTCTTCACTGACTGATGTAATGTGTCTTGACAAAATTAATCCACTCACCAAGATCTCTTGTTGCTGAACTGAAGACAACAAGAGTCTCAGTGTTCGAGCCAAGAGTCTCTACTTGAAGGTTAAATGGAGTTTTGTGAACTTAGAGGAGCTAATAATGTCAGTACAGTCAGAAAAACTACACATCAAGAAAAAGCAGTGACCTGTCAAAGCCTAAGACCAAATCATCAAGAAATGAGAAACAGTGCAGTGTCAAGCACTGCTCTGCTACATAGACTGTTTTCCTTTTAGCATGTATGGAAATAAACCACTAATAATTAGGGCAGAGCAGATCTCCAGCTAGCATAAATCATGAGCATTTATAGCCCTCCAGAGACATACAAGGGAATAGCTCAGTGCTGGATCTCTCTGGAAACGATCGTTTGGCTCTGAAATGTTTTTGCCATAAGGAAAAGTCAGACTTACTGGAGTTATGAGGAATGCCGTATTTCCTCATCATCTTTTGGACATAGACATCCTCCACAGAAGAACTGTTGCTTACAGGGTCTCTGAAGTCTGGAAGCAAAGACTCAAAAAACAGGGGTGTAATCTCCTGATTGCAGAGAACTTTTGACATGGACTTCAATGTGCCACGTGCCATCTTAAAATTGTTCGGTTTAAATAATGTCTGCATAAAAGACAAAATGCAATAAATCCTGCATGCTAAGAACACCCTATTCTGAGAGAAAAAATGAAATAATAGAATTAGACGGCAAAGACTGAACCTTTTTACACTGCTTTCCTATGAGAAGCTTGTCTCTACAAGAAAAAGGGACTTTTCATGGAAAAAGTTGGCTAACCTCTGCTATGACAAAGCTGGTAAATTCATTTCCAGGCATGAGACCCAGTGTGGGAATTGTCTATAATGTGTACTCAGGAACTGCCTATAATGTGTGTCTGGTGACACATGTACACTCTGGGTTACCAGACAGAATTTGTCACACAGATGTGCACATCTAGTCCATGACTGCGGCTGTTTCTGCTATGAGCCAGCAAAGAAAATCGGAAACAATTCCTGTGATGTATGTCACTGATATGGATCCAGTGCTGGATGAAGTTAGTGGGACCTGAAGTTATTGCAGCTGTCAGAGCAGGACTGGGTTTGTACTGAATGTTTTAGCCAGTCTTGAGGCTTTGGGTGTGATCTAACACACTAAAACTAGAGCAAACTTTTGCTGTTGATTTATATGATTTTGGATAGCCTTTAGTGTGCAGTTCTTCAGTCATTTTTACAAGCTGACCCCTTCCAGTATTTTGTTGGAAGACTATCCTCCTTCAAGACAGCTGGTCATCTCCTGCACTTTTGTTCCTAGTGTCCCTTCCAAAGTACGTGTTCCTAGCGCTCTCCCTGTCACAAACACATTCCTAACGTTCCCCCTGTAATGAGCACACAGCAGTCCCATTGCTCCAAATCAAAGCTCTCTTAGGAAGGCAACATCTAAGATTGACAGAGATTCTTCACTGTTGCTTTAAAAGAGAATCAATAATCCATGATTTAATACATCTTTGGCTTCCAGGGTAAGAAGTTCTGGTGGAAACTACTCCAGTGGTGTTTTGCCTCCAAAGCACATGCAGACTACACATACCTTAGTCAGTGGCATATTTCTAGACTGACGGAGTTTTTTCAGTGAATGAATAGCTTGTAGCAATGGATCAACTTCAGATTCAACCTTGTGTCTGAAATATTTCATTTTTGTCAGAAGGCCTAACATCTTGTCCACAGGTTTCTGAAGTTCCTTAGGGAAAAACATCTACAAGAGGCAGGAAGGAAAATCAATTAGGATTAGCAGGAATCTGTATGCACATGCATGTACACACCCATGTTGTGTTAATTCCAAGACAAAGACTGTGGGATTTTCAAAATTGTTAGGAGGCTTAGGAAGCAGATGTCCCATGGGAAACAAATGGGATTTGTATCCCCAAATCCCCAAGTGTTTTCGCAAAACCACTCCCCTGAATATTACATATTCTGAGCAGTGCATGTTTCCAAACACCTAAAATTGTGAAATATGCATCAGATATTAGCTGGGACTTAATCCCAGTCTCTAAGAGGCAGCATTTTGTACAACATAGATGTCAAACACTATGAGTGACTTTTGACTTCAGTCAAATTCATCAGCACTCTCATTTAGTAGTTTGGGGTTTTTTTTCCCCCAGGATGACTTCTGTAGCGTTTTAAAACGTGTATTCAATATGCACTTCTCCATGAATGGTATTTTATATGCCCTTTATATAGTTGTGTGTATGGGATACTTGAATCATTTTGTACCTTAGCAGTACCAACTAGATTGGAAAAATGTCTTTTCCAGGGCATCCCTTTGAAAGGAATAAAAATAATTTATCCCAGTGTCTTCCTATTTTTGGGAAGCCTGAAAGTGACAGGGTGTAAACGATGCTAGTAGACAGAGAGGCGCTTACAGTAGGTCTAGTGCCTTTAAATGAGGTTTGCTGGTTTACACCAGCTGGGATCCTCATTTATATCCACACTGTCACAGCATGGACATGCAATAAAAATTACTGCATGAGCAAAGCCTGATCTGTGGCTTGTGTAAATCAGCATAGCTGCTGGCCACGGTAATGATATTTTATGACCTTTCAGCCATTACATGCAGCAAAGACTATAGAAAGCACTCTACAAATCCAGTACTAACCTTGTATAAGAAATGGTAAATATCCAAGTGTCGTAACAGAGTGACCCCCAGGATGTACGTCTCACGAGTCCTCTCTGCAAGAGAGAGATTGCAAAACTCCTCCACTACTCTTTGCAGCTGTGGGTCAGCAGGACGGATGCTACAAGACTCCAGCTGGAGGATCTGAGAAATGAGCTGTGTTTGCACAAAAGAAGAAAAGAGTTGTTAGGAGGTAGACTGATCACTCCAGTATGCACAGACTAATCTTGCCTTGCTGCTGTTTTTTCCCCCAGTGTTATATTTCAACACCAAGAATCAGAAAAAGGCTTCCCATTACACCTATTTCAAGGGACAAATCCTAACAACTGTGGTTTAGTGTCCAGTTTTCACAGTAGTAAAAAATTTGTGGTTTCAATTTCCCATTGACTGATGCATGTGGAGTTTGGAAAAGCACACACTCTTTGGGGATCAGTCCAGAGAAGATGGCTGGGAAGAAGAAAAGCATCTGGACCTCTGCTTGCACAGGAGACTGAGGAAGGCAAGCTCATCCCTCACTTATGGGAGGCTATTTTTGGACCCCAAATGCTCTCACAAACTGTGGCTAGTAGTGTGCTTTTCCATTTGGTTATTGCAGTAACTCCTCAGCACTGAGGATCCTACTGAGGACTCCACTCAGTCCTCATTTGTCTGTCACAACGAACTGTGCCTTTGCTATGGACTGGTGCAATCACTTACCAGGCAGTGCATGGCGGCTCACCAGCTACTGGTGACTGCCAGAGAGACCATATGGCTCTTGGTCTCCAATGGCTGCACTGTTGTCAATGACTGCAATTTCTGCATTTCTGATGGCTATTTGGATCGGCAATATGCTACGCTGTCCATTCCTGTGGCGTCATCTGTGGCATCAGCTGTCATGCAGGCAGTGATCTGCTCAGCTAGATTCACTAACAAATTCTGGTTTTAGTGGTATCAGAGGTAGAAAGCAACAAAGTCTCACATGGGGTGACAGTAAACTTACCTGACTGCTGTTTTCCGGAAGAGATGCTTCCAGAAGAGCATCAATACTGGCTGTGGACATTCCTGTTGTGTTTTTGAGATCCTCTTTGAGCTGGACCACATTTTTAAACACATCTCTCAGCTTTTCTGTAAAGAACAATTAAAGAACTGTTGAATTAACAGCTTTCTCCACAGATAAAGCAACCTCAAGTACACAGGAAGGACTTTAGGTAAAGCGTGGAAGTGCAGTGCATCATGGCTGATTAAAAAAAGACAGACTTGCACAACATAATCACATTTCTTAAATTTTCCAGTCTCATCTCATTTGAAGTTGACAGGTCTAGTGATAGCAAAAGTTTCACAAGTAGAAAGACTTGGGACTACAGCACCTAGGACTATTCGGGCTGTACAGAAAACAAAGAGTGGTCTAGAACAGGCTGTAGAATTACCCCAGACAAAGGATCTCAGCCAAGGACATGGGACATTGTATATGGTTACTTCATTCATATAACTTCTTCCTGGCAGCTAAACAAGTCTTGGGATTTCTAGAAAAAAGTACTGGCAATGATTTTTCACAACATTGTAAAGTAAATACAGAAAACTACCTTGCTTGATAGAATCTGTTACATTCTCAGTGAGGTTTAACATGGAATTCAAAGCAGCCATATACTGAGGAATCTCTTGAAAAAAAGTGATTTCTGGTATATTTTCTTGAAACCTAAATTGGAAAAACAAAACAGCACGATTGGGAATATTAAAGAAAAAGCAAGAAGCCATTTTATCATTTTATATAGAGAATATGAAAGCAGTCTCACTCAGAGGGAGTGAGGGAGAGCCTCACCACTTCATTTGTGTCTGGATGTTTGTGGTGTCCCCGACCAGTACATTTTTAAGCTCTTGGGAGATTCTTCTGGTATTCAGTACATTGGTCACAACTTGATTGCTCAGTTCAATAGCATGGAGGAGCTGCTCATAAGATTGGCTTTGTTCACACAGTTCTCCAAAGCTAACATTAGGGAGATGGCAAATATGCTGCATTGACTTAAAGCTCTCATAGTCACAAAGAAGTGTTGTCAGATCACGGAAATTAGATATCTTCAAAGGAAATTTTGAAAAGAAAGAGAAATGCATAAACACCAGTTAGATGCCAGAATCATAAAAGGCAATTTTTAAAGATTCTACCTGTCCCTTTCTGTTTTTCTTTAGGAATAAAATTGTAATACATATGTTTTAGTTAATTTAAAAGGTCTCCAACAGAACAGTTCATAACCATCACTCCTACATGAGTCTGTAGCAGATCTGGCTACAAAACATTGCACAGGATCTAATAAACCTTGCAAGTCCTAATACATCATTTCCCCTGCCCAACACGCATAGACAACAATATTCCATTTGGACTTCTCTGTTGACCAATTAATCTTCCCAAGAGACAAAATAAATCCATCTTGTGCAAGAGGTTTAGCCTTTCAGGTACCACCTACTGCAGAGCTGGCTAGAAGCCAGGACTTCCACATTTGCCAACCTGTATGAAATTCTAGGCCTTTGCCTACTCTGCTGTTATAGGCTTCCTTCTTGTCTGAAGTGATTATTTACATTATCAGTCTCTTAAAGCAAGAATTGTTTTCTTGTTTGTGCCTATAGGTCACATTGAGGCTCGTTGTATTATTGTCATAGATATATTAATTCATAACAGCATTGCATTATCTTTTGTTTAAAAGACTTAAACATTAGTTTTTTTAAACTAGTGCAGCCATATATATATGCTGTAAGAAGCACTTAATCCAAATGAGGCTTTGCCAAATCCAGAGCTGGTGAGGGAAATCCATGAACCAATATTGCTTAGGTGTTTAATCTCAGACACCATTATGGTGTTGTGGGATATCTAGAGCTAAAGGAGAAGGTGGAGACTTGGACTCCAGCCAAACTGATGTTGGTACAGCTTCTGAGGTATAGACATAACTGAGTTACTCATGCTTGTAACTGCTAATTGGGTACACATAATTCCACCAATTTTCAGCCAGGCATAGGTATCTAACAACTATTTGCACCTTTGAGAACTCCTCCCTACATACTTCTCAGATGAAGCCGAGGCATCCCAGAATTATCTTAGCTCTGCAAGATGCTTTGCTAAGTGTCATTGTGCTGAACTTCAACACTATCGTGTGCTGAGTTATGAGGAATTTCCTTTTAAGATGGCTGGCAGAAAACAGAAGCCATTCTGTCCAACAGACTGGAAGAATAGGCACACCTCTACCTTCTCAGAAAAATGGGCATACACTGGGCAAGGATTCATATAAGAACAACTTCCTCGGCTCAGTTTAATGGCAACTTTTAAACTTAGGCAGCAGGCAGAAAACAGAGTTTCAGTCCTATTTTTGATCAGCTGTCCTTTTAGGAAACATCTTTTCCATACACTGTTTTTCAAAACCTCTGTTGCACATTCATGTATCACTGCAGGATGTCCTTCAAGTCAGCATTTTAAGCAGACTCACTTTTAGCTTCAGGAGCTCTGGTATGGATGAATGTTTCTCAGAGGTATTATTTTGCATAAAAGAGTTCTTTTTCAGATGCGTTTGCATCAAAAGAAGTGTGATGTTTTCTGTACAAGGAAGAAAATAAAAGTTAGTTGAGACAAAAAAGTTAGACTTGCAGAAACTTCACAGCTGGGAATATCATCACTCTTATTCTGAGGCCTGCTGAGTATTGAGGTTTTCCACTAAATTCACATGGTTCAGGACCTCTGTAATCACAGAGTAAAACCTAGGCTGTAATCTGGATTGTTAGGGATCCAGTTCAAGTAGGTGCTCTGGTCCTAAGGAAATCCACCTCACACTGGTAACAGGACTTCTGACAGCGCCCTTCAGAGTATCTCTGTGCTACAAACAGATAAACCTCTCAGGTTTTGCGATAAGCTCATATGATTAATATCTATGTGAAGTACCTTTTTAACTCTCAAAAATAACTGCTGTCATCTTATGAGTACATATAGCTGTGATGGGAATATAGGTTTCTATTTGTAAGATTTCTTTATCTGAATGTCAGCAACTTGTCATCACATAGCAAAGAGTAGATGTGCCTTTTGGATAGAGCTAGGAGGAAAGCTTATATCCACAACGTGACATAACTCAAACAAAACAGGAATCTGGCTTCCCAAGATCCCACAGATCCAGTTAATTGCCAGTGGATGAAAACTTGTAGCAGCATTCCTTCCCATCATTAGACAACACACTTTGAAAAGACATGCACAACATATACCAGCTGAGGTCCCACAACATTAATGAAATCGTGATTACCTGTCAGTTTGCTGTCTTCAGCTTCAGTGGCATTTATTAAACACATCAGGTAAGGGTTATAGCTGTTATTCACTGTCACCTCTAAGATGGTGTTTTCAAATTCTAAAAACAGAAATCTGAAAAATAAGATGGGACTTTAAATCTGTTTCTCTTTCAGAAACAATGTTTATCAGAGAGCAACCTGTCAGCTGTGTAGGAGACGTTCCTTGGCATGTAAAGAATTCCAGATAAAGCCATGTGTCTCCCATGACATCTCCTAAGTGGGTACCCTCCCAGTTTTATTTTATCAATTCTTTTTGTTTTATTTACCAAAGCTGTCATTCACTCTCAAAACATACGTGTAAGAAAAGACACTTTAAAGGTTCACTATAGATGCAAGATATAGTTGGAAAGGCATGACTAGCGGAGACTGAGAATCAAAAATTAGGGAGTCATACCACAGAGAAAGAGTCTCTGAAAAGTCTACTACTGGTGGTAGAACTCTTACAAGACTCTGCATCCACCTTGAACTGATACATGCCAACAGCAAAAATTTTTGAAAGTCTCACTTTTAGCTATGTGTTCACTTTGAGGAAAAATTTTCTCTTGTTCAATTTAAATCATGTTAGACTTAGTGCTCTCAATTACAATAATTTTAGGGTTAAGTTGCGTCACTGGAAGAAAATACCATACTTTACATACTGGAGTGATAATGATAGTCACTACCCATAAATGTTATTACAGTACCCAAATAGCAAACTTACTGTGTGATCAATCTGGTTGGTGACAGAGTTTGGTCACTCTGAGTCCAAAGTAGAGTCTTGTTGTACAGAGTCTCTGCCATGACAATGAAGTGATGAATGACAGTATCAAACACACTCTCAAAACTAATTTTGTTGGAGAGAAAAGCTGACCTGGAACTTATATTGAGTTCATTTAGCAGATCAGAGAAGTTTAGCCTGTTGAGAATGTAGTGACTGGCTTCTATGATTTCTAGAACTGACACATTGTTGGCAGAGTTGTTTGCCATTGCTTCCAATGGCTTTGCAAAGGCACCTGCTTCATTTAAACTCTTTTCAGTGTAAAGGAAACTTTGAACCACATCCCAGGCACTTGAGTAATACCTCCATTTCATGAGGCTGAAGGCACTTTTGAGTCTTTCCAACAGGTTGTTCATGTGGAGTTCATCCCGTGCCACACTGAAGAGCATGGACAAGTTATCCCAACATGCTGAGCTGTCAGAGAAATTTAGAGAGTTCAGTACTGTCTCATTCAATTTAAAAGGAATCAGCACATTCAAAAGCTGACATGGGAGCACATCACCCACATCTTTGAGAGGAACAGGGCACGAGGCATTACTCTGCAGCTGATCCTCCATGAGACTAGTCAGATCTCTCATCTTCTTCTGTACCCAAGAGTTTTGCAGCGCAGACACAGAGTCTAATTTAGAAAGGAAACTCAGAGAAAACTGCAGAGACTGGATGATGCACGACAGCTCCTCAGAAAACTGTTCCCTGCTGTTCTGGTAGAGAGCAGCAAACTCTGGAGACAGTTTCAGGTTTGTTATGGCAAGCTGGAACATCTTCGTGAAGGTGTCATTGCCCATTGTTCCACTCTCCATTCCCACAGAATCAAAGAGGAGTTTGCAGGGGCTCCCCACTATGGACTCTCTTAGAGTGGTATTTTCAAAGAGCAACTCAAGTGTGATGTGGAGCATATCCTGAGCAGAGCAGTTCTGGGGTATCCCAGAAGCATTGTTGCTGTTCTCAAGGAAAGGACTCAACGATAAATTCAAGACCTCCCAAATTTTTGCCTCTAGGGAGGTGTTGTGCTGTAAGGAAGACTCACTGAACTTCTTCTGCAGCAGTAAATGTGAGAAATTATAGAATATATTCATTTTTTCATCAAATGTTTTGTTTAAGTTGGTGTCATGAAGAACTTTCATTCCTGCTGTCCATATTTCAACCAGTCTCAGGGTATAGTTACTGTAGGAATCAAATAAGAAGTTAATAGTTTCAAGTTCACTGTTATGATAAATTTTCTGCAAATCTTTTAAAATTACAATACTCCTTTGCAGGGCTTGCAAGTATAAGGAGATGTTGTTTCCTCTGGAGTCTTCTACATCATATAGCTCAAACATGGAGGATGCAAAGCTTACTAGATGTTTCAGTTCCTTACTGAAAGGAAGACTTGAGTCATTTTTCTTGCCACTGAACAGATTTTGCAGTATGTCTAGAAGTGATTGGGAAGTAAAACTGCCTGTACTATTCCAGTTTATGGACTGGAATACTTCATCAATATGCATGAAAACACAAAGTTCATTTCCCTGTCCTCCATTAGGGAAACACCGGAGTTTCTGTATTAGTTTAGACAAAGAGATCAGCAGATAATGATCACTGGCATTCACTTTTGTCATGGCAGCAAGAAGCTGATCAAGGGACAAGAGCTGTTCTGAAAAATTTGCAGTAGTTACTGGGGTCAACAAGAAGTCAGAAACTAATGATGAGACTTGTTCACTTGTGTTTAGATAATTTTTAAAGTCTTCAACTGAGATTGCAGGAAGTACAATTGTTTTTACATCCTCCCATGCTTTCTCTGTATTAAAATGAGTTCTATTTAAAATTATCTGATTCCAAATCACTTCAGCCATAGCTAGAATATCTTGTTTTTCTTCTCCATAGAGATTAGGGTAGAACAATTCTTTTCCATCAACTTCATACAGTGGGAGTACTTCTTGAAATATTCTTTCCAAGTCAAAAGTGCTGTTTGTGGCAGAAGTTGAATTGAAAAAGAGTTTTAATAAACTATACAAATAATTCAGATCTGAGGATCTAATTCTTCCACTAGAATTATGAAAGAGATGATGTACTAATGTTGTCCCAGGAGCTACCCCAAAGTGCACAAGAGTTAGAGCTTTCTTCATAATTTCTAGGAGTTTCACATATTCACCCACATTTGTTAGGTTCCATTTGGTAGTCAACATGTTGCCAGTGGCATGCCATAGCCGTGAGAAATGTTCCCACTCAGACTGATTGGAAGCACTTCTGCCCACTTGTATTAGCTCATATATGCTGCTGTTCCTAATGGAAATGGTCCGTAAGAGATGGGAAAAAACAGGCAGCCTATGCCAGTCTGCTGAGCTGTCAGAGAAATTTAGAGAGTTCAGTATTGTCTCATTCAATGTGAAAGGAACAAGCATGTTCAAAAGCTGAGATGAGAGCACACCACCCACATCTTTGAGAGGAACAGGGCACAAGGCATTACTCTGCAGCTGATCCTCCATGAGACTAGTCAGATCTCTCATCTTCTTCTGTACCCAAGAGTTTTGCAGCGCAGACACAGAGTCTAATTTAGAAAGGAAACTCAGAGAAAACTGCAGAGACTGGATGATGCACGACAGCTCCTCAGAAAACTGTTCCCTGCTGTTCTGGTAGAAAGCAGCAAACTCTGGAGACAGTTTCAGGTTTGTTATGGCAAGCTGGAACATCTTCGTGAAGGTGTCATTGCCCATTCTTCCACTCTCCATTCCCACAGAATCAAAGAGGAGTTTGCAGGGGCTCCCCACTATGGACTCTCTTAGAGTGGTATTTTCAAAGAGCAACTCAAGTGTGATGTGGAGCATATCCTGAGCAGAACAGTTCTGGGGTATCCCAGAAGCATTGTTGCTGTTCTCAAGGAAAGGACTCAACGATAAATTCAAGACCTCCCAAATTTTTGCCTCTAGGGAGGTGTTGTGCTGTAAAGAAGACTCACTGAACTTCTGCAGTAGAAGATGTGTTAAGTTATAGACAGGGTTAATTATTTCTCCACTGGAAGCTTCACTGACACTTATATAATGAAGGATTTTAATTCCTGTCCTCAGGAGTTCAGACAATTCCTCAAAGGTTTTATTGTCAAAATTAAAGAAAAGATCCACAGATTTTAACTTACTGACATTATAATTCAGCTGTAAGTCTTCTAGTATGTACAAGGACTTTTGAATGGCTTGAGTCACTAGTGAGATATTGGCTACTTCAGAGTTTTCCTCAAACTCTTTAAAGATGGCTGTTATAAATTCTGACAGATGATCCAATCGTTCACTTAAGACACTACTTGAATTATTGTTCAGCTTTTGTAGATGGCTGTTTAATATCTCTAAAAATTGCCCATAGGCTATGATTTCTGTGTTATTCCAGTTCATCGATCTCAGTTCTTCCCCAGTGCGCCAATAGGCATTCAACTCATCCCACCAGGCTTCACCCATGGAGCTTTCTACTTTGCGCATCAGTTCAAACACAGGCATTAGTAGGTACTGATAGCCTATGTTGATGTCTGTCATAAGAAAAAACATCTTCTGGAGAGCTAAGAGGTGGTCTGGAAAGTTTCTGTAGGACACAGGCTTAAGCAGATGATCAGAAAACAAAGATGGTATTTCTTGCATTCGTTTTATGCGGTCTCCAAAGTCTTGCAGAAATGATGGCATGTTAGTGGAGAGCAACACTTTGAGAGCATCCTTAGTTTGCACTGTACTAAAATTAGAATTATTTAACAGGACTGGATTCCAAATCACTGTAGCTAATTTTAAAGCACTCTGAATTTCTTTCCACTGGGTCATTATATTGAAAATGGAAGTCCTATTAAAGTCACTAAGTAATTGCAGTGATGTGAAGTTATAGATTTCATCAATTATTTCCTTATTATATGGTTCCTTTAATTTATAATCATGATGTGGATTCATTCCCAGTTCAAGAATTGCATACAATTTCTGTAATGTTTCATTCTTCAAATTTCTGAATACATTCAAGCTTTTAAATTCACTTCTATTCATTTTTTTCTCCAAGCCTTTTAAACGACGTAGAAACTTTTGTATGTCTTCTAAATCATCTGAATTAATAGACCTCTTGGAGTCTTTTCCACCAATCTCTGGTGACTTTATTTTTCTGGAAGAGGTAGAAAAAAAGCATTTTAGTGAATATGAAATCAATGCAAGTTGAAATGTAAAGTGATTTAGAGCAAAGATCATAGATTTGAAACATACTGTTAATAACATCCCTTTAGTTAATGTCTTACCTCAGAACTTCTTCCAATTCAGACACTAAAATCTGAGTGTCTTTCCAGTTAACCAAATGATTACAAATATATCTGGTCACCAAATTTTTTTCTTTGTCTACAATAAAGACATAAAAAGTATATCATTAAAAGTCAACATTAATTTGGAAACTGAGAAGAGCTCTACAGCAAGTCTGTCAGGGATAACATGCATATATGAAGTTAGCCTCCTATGACAAGACACAAGATCCTGGTTAGAAATGTGACTGATCTTTTGGAGTGTAACTCTCCCTGGCCTTCTAAAGGAAGTCATCATAGAAACGATTTTCCATGTCAGGAACACCTCAGTGCCCCTGAGATCTGGGTGTCAATAGAGCTCTCCTCCTGCTTTTAGAGCACTTTGCCATCAGTGACACACCACAAGCTGGCCTAATACTACTGTTTCATTCCCTTCATATGGGAATGATTTTTTGCTGCCTTTGACTGCAGCATCATTTATGTCTCCTACAGTTTCTCCACAGCCATTTACACTCATCTTGATATCCCTATATTTCCAGTTCTCACACTAGTCACATTTCCTTGCTTTCCCTACTTGCACTGCATTAATCTGCTTTCATTTTACCCACCCCAACTTCCACAATCTCCATCAAACAAGGAGAGAGTGAATGGCATTGACCAATCTGTCTTTTGTAGCACTTAGATGCTATGCTTCTCCCTTGCAAGTTCACATAAACTCAGTTAGAGGTGGATGGCGAGGACTCTGCTGTAAGCTGACAGGGTTTTAGAGGAATCTTGACAGTTTGTTGTGAGCCTGTCTCCAGTCCCTACTTTGATATACTTAGGTGAGACTGACAGAGCCCACAGCTAGGGGCAGATTTTTATCAAAAAAAACCAAACCAAAACCAAACAAACAAAAACCTCAAAAAATTACCACTCTCCATCTCCATCAAGACTGCAAGCTTATGTTAATTCATTGCATACTGACAAAACCATAGTTTTTTACTTTTCCATTTGAAATGAAGTATTTTATTCACATTTGTAAAATTTGAAAGAAGAATTTGTTGTGCTGAGCCCTGAACAGTATGCAAGCTGTATGGTGACTTATTAGCCTGCAGTTTAGCACCACGGGTTTTCAGCAGATATATAAGTATGGAGGAGTCTTACCTTGCTCCAAGCAGTTCAGGGAATGTGGAGGATCTGCCACCCCATTCTGAAAAGTTTTGAATCTATTATCAGTCACAAGTGATGCAGAGACATTCTGAGCTGCTGGCACAACACTAAAGGGGTAAAAAAACCACACACACGCAAAAAGAAAAATATATTGTGATTACAGGTTTATAAGAAGAAATAAAACAGTGTTCAAATAGTAAACAGCTGGAGTACAGCCTATGATTCTTCAAATGTCTGACAGACAAGATATTGCTCCTACTTTTAATTATTTGTTTGATCATGCACAAAGTACAAATGGAAAAGGCTTTGATGGGAAAGCTATGGGAGTATATTAGCACAAACATATGTGTTATACTCATTAGGTCCACTTATTCAAAGGGTTATGTAAAATCTGTAGACCACTTAAATCCTCCCAACAGGGCTTAGAAAACAATCAGGTGATGTGCCAGCCCGGTGATAAACTGCTGTGTGTGAATCTCCTAAAAGAAACGAAGCAGCAAGCAGACAAGGCTCAAGGGAGATCAGGGATCTCTAGGGAACAAGATCTGTGGGAGGAAGAAGTAATCACAAATAACTGTTACTGTTTCCAGTTTTCCTTCTTTCTCTTTTATACTGTAATAATCAGGCTGACAGGGCAGCAAAGGATGTTTTTCACTCTTAGGAAAGAACAACCTGATAATCAGCCATATTTTATCACAGAGGAAGTAATTTAAAAGACTGTCTGTTCAATGTGTGCAGGTTACTGAAAACTTCATGGTGATTATTAGTCCCTTTTACTTCTCCTACATGAAAAGGAGCTCTTCACTGTAGGCATAGGGTCACCATGAAATGCACAATCTCTCGGCTGCTTGAAGTTCTGCAGGTGATGCACAAAGAACCTTGCTGAGCCTATTTCAGCAGCATGAATAAATACATACTGATTTATGGGAAGAGGCTGTTAGTGAGAACAGAGCACCAGAAATCTCTTTTCTCCCCTTTTAACATAATGTCTCCATGCAGATTTTGTGGACTTGGTGCTCACCATTTCCAATCTGCAGAGGTGCTTGTTAGCAAGAGTCTTAGAGGGGGAAGAAGGGGAAGAATCTGCAGCTATAAATGACATATAGAGTTGAGCAATGGCAGAGCCAAGGAAAAAGGAGGCAAAAAGCTTGCCAAAAGTGGATACATATGATACAGGTCAGAAGGTAGAAAACATGTAAACAAATGTTGGTGCTGTTTTGTTTCAGTCCTGCAGGTTTTTGCAGACACTGGCTTTGGACAAAAAGTTCAGGTTACACACTTATCTGAAAAACTATCTTAAAGCAACAAACAGGTGCATTTGTGAACTCAGTTTGTAAACCAGGTCTGTGTGGGTAACAAAATTTACTCCTGAACTTTCTATAGAAATCCTGACTTTGAAGTTGCTGTTTCACAGTGGTGGTGTTTATCACACAATTAATACAGATGCCACAATGAGCAAAAGTTCTTTGTTCTTATTTTCATATTTACAGTACAATCCCACCTCCTCTGAAAAAAAAAAAAAATCCCTCCATAGCCTCTCTGTAGGTCAGCAGTGCATTGTCTGAGTAAAAGACATGGCTAGGTTTGCTAAGATGTGCTTTTGTTAGCATCATTAAAAATACTATTTGTGCAATCTCTCTGCAATAACTTTTTACTCATGCACTTACATTGCCAGATGCTAGGTATAAAAGCAAAGGACAGCTCTGGTGATGAAACTCTCTGTGCCTCTTTGTTGTGCCTATGACAACTTTGCCCAGCTCTGTAGCTGCAGAGAAAAGCAGAGCAGCAGAGTAAACACTAATTCTTTCTGGGCACTCAAACAGAGGTGATTCTTAGGCATGATTCTGCAAGTCAGTAGATGCAAACACATGCAAAAATCCTGTGACTGAAACTGCAGCATGGACAAAGCATCGCTGAATAAAATTAAAATTCTTGCCACACTGCTGCTGATGCCTTTAAGGATAAAGACATCACAACTGATAAAATAGTTCTCACAACGCAGTATAGCAAATTACCTACATATTAAATGTACAGGGTTTTAAGGGCCTTGGCAATACACCAGTGATGAAAAGTGAGTCGTTCTAAGTCTGGGAGTAATCAAAGCAGCAAATTTTCTTTTGGCATGTTTACCCAATGGCTCATGTATTGAAGGGGGGGGAAAAAAAGTCTGAATGAGCTCAGTTGCTTGCTGTCCTTCTTGTGCTGTAACAAAAGAATTTTTGGAGTAATTTATAGCAATGTCTGTCATATACCTGGTAGATGACTTGGAACAGAGTCCCCTAATCTCTAAAGTAACTCAGATCTTCTAGAGATCAGTGAGAGTTTAGCCCAAATATGAACCAGGAAAGGAATTCCAAGGATAGCCCATTTTGGAAGAGCTTTTATTGTACTAGCTGCATACAACATCAAATATTTCAGCATATTTAGTTAATGCAGTTAAGCCAGCTGTGTTTTTCATGTAACCACTGAGCAAGAACATATCAAGTACTTTCTTCTTAGAGCCAGGCATATTCGAAGATGCATATGCTAAGAATTAGACTCCTCCTCTGCTTTGTTGAGAGCAATCTTGAAAGATAAAACAGCTGTAAATCAGGTTTTTGATTAAAAAAAACTAATTTATGGCCTTGTACAAATATTTCAAGTGTTCCAAAGCCATTTGAATTTGGGCCTGTGTTTTTCTGGAAAGAAGCAGCCAGTTGCTTTCTTTAGCAGAACAACTATCAAGCCAGGAGCGCTTTGCTTCAACCAAAGGCAGTGGTTGTTACTCATCCTTTCTGTAAGCAGATGGCTCTGACAGTGCCTCTGAGCAGGATGGAAGACCAAGAGCTCATATCAAGATCCCATTTAAAAAGTAACACAAGGGTCATTGAAAAATCAAAACACTGCTCACTGCTCATAGAGACCTTCAGAGATGCATTATTATGAAGCCATGTAATCCTCAAATAAATCATGCTTTTAAATAACAACTATTCTTGAAGATGAAAGGTAATGTCCTTAAGAGTTCAATACACAGAGTCAGCAAATTTCATTGCTTCTCCTGGCATCTTCAGTACTTTTACCTGCTTAGATTCTGAAGGAAATCAATTATGTCTTGCAGTTGCATGCTGCCCTGAAACACATCTGGGGCCAGCAAAAGGAGATGCCACAGGGAGGTGTCATTTTGCACTTGAGAGATGAGCATTAGTAAGGAGATCATTTCATTGACGAATGCTGTCTGGTACTGTGGGTTGTGTTGCACCTTAACAAACAATAATGAAAGAAATTATTCAAGAACACAATCCCTTGCTGCTGGTGGGTCTTCTTATATGTTTCAGCCTGCACTGCACCTGTACAGAACTCTATCAATAATGCATTCAAAGGAATCTAGTGACAAGCAATGACTGGGAGAGTGACTGTGCTTTACCTTCACACTCCAGTTTGTATAATAATTTTTCTATTTAGACAAGCCTTACGATTCACAATGTTCCAAAGAGTTCAAAGCCTAGGCATACAAGAAAAATTAATATGAATCCTCACCCTGGCAAAAAAAAGAAGACATTATCTATAAAGGATTCCTTCACTTTAATTATATAGCTTTACCAAAGACAAGTACTGCTTCAATCATGAATTGTTGGATTAGATGCAGGAGTTATTGGATGAAGTTATATGGTTGAGGTAACACAGGATTAATTTTATTGGCTCCCCTAGCTTTAAATATTCTTATTTACATGACATCCTCAAGCTGTGCTACCTACTTGTCACTGCAGCAGGGCAAATAAAGAGGAGAAACGAGACCAAGGCCTTGTGAGACCACTTAGTGACCACTAGCTGACAGCTGGATGTCCTTGGATGAGATGCAACCTCAACGCTTAGGTCTTTGGGTAATTCCATTCACAAGAATTAGCTCAGCCACACCATGCACAATATGCTCTTTGGTATAGAGATGAGTAACTCTCAGCTGTGTGGGGTCACATTCTACCTCCCAAACACAGTAATAATGTATGTGAATTAACGCAGCTGTTACCTGCAGATACTAGGAAAATGTCCCAGGCACTTACCTGAGAGAGCTGACTTCTGAACTCTTGAGTAAATGACTCTAGAAGTGATAAGTCAGTAAAGCAGAATGTATGGTGGATATTGGCTGCCATCTTCTCTTCAGTGACATTGGGATGTGCTATGTATTTTGACAAGATTTCACACAGAATGACTTTGAGATTTGCTGCTGTTGAATATTTGGTCTGGCTCTAAAAGTAAAGCATAATGTTAAGGGTAGCTTTAAAGCAATAATCTATTTGGAATGGTTTTAAGCACAGCCTTTTTTTAAGTGGTACTAGTGATATCTGAAATAACATTGTCATTACAGGCACTTACACACCTACTTAATTCTAACCGGTGAACAGTGTCACTGAAATCCCTCCAGCTCCTCATATGAAAATAAATATGTACATGTTGGTCAGCCTTAATACAAAAACATATGTAAGCTGGTGTTCGTTAGATGGTACCAAGTTTCTGTAACACAGTTGTTTCTATAAGTAACTAATACTTACATAATAAACACAGAATCACGGAATTTTAAGGGTTAGAAGGGACCTCAAAAGATCATCTAGTCCTGTCCTGCCAGAGCAGAGACACCTAGAGTACATCACACAGGAACTCATCCAGGTGGGTTTTGAATGTCTCCAGAGAAGGAGACTCCACAACCCATCTGGGTAGCCCCTTCCAGTGTTCCATCACCCTCCCAGTGAAGAAGTTTTGCTTATGTTACTTTGGAACCTCTTGTGTTCCAGTTTGTACCCATTGTCCCTTGTCCTATCATCGGAAATCATTGAGAACAGCCTGACTAAACACACAGTGCCTCTAATGCCACTGCAGGAATATTGAGGGCAAATAACAAATCAAATGGCAAAGTCTCTGAATTCATATCTTTAATTTCATGTGAAAGAAAACACACTCCTAAATACCTTAACTCACACGGGTTTGAGCTATTAAGATATTAAGCAAAATATCTCAGAGTATTGTGAGGAACTATATTTGATATTTCATGGTATTATGTCCCAAATTGTCTACTTATCTGGTTTCTTCTTATAAGATTATAAACTTACTACAAGGTTTAAAAGTCCACCCACAATAATTGTCTTCCTAAAACAAAGCACAATCACACAATAAGGGAGATTCAAAAACAATAAAAGTTGTATTTTGGTACTTTGAGTTTCTAACTTGTTAAATATGGCAATACATAAATGTTCACACTCAGCTACAATGCAAATACAGACTTACCTTCCCAAAATTGAGGATTTTGTTGAACATGTTGATGCTCGAAGTCAAGTTGGATGGTGATGAAATATTCCAAAAGTTTTTTTCTCCATGAGATACCAAATCCCCAAATGCTGCAATACAGTTGGAAACGCTATATTTTACTTAATGTATTTTAATCTTTCTGCTACATCAAACTATGACACAGGATAGCTGACCAGAGCTTTGGGCATGCCATCATTATAAACCTGTTTCTAAAGCTACAGCCAATGGCAACCTGTAATTACTTTCTTAAGGTTATTTCTGATGTTATTAAATCCTGGATTGCCTTATTTATTTCTGCAATTTTTTTAAAATTAACGCATTTAACTATCTTCTTGCAGTTCAACATTAATTTCCACCTCTTTTCTCCAGTCCTGCAGCTCCCCCACACAGGAAGAGGGATGGGTAGCCTCACAAGGAAACCCCCATCAGCTCAAGCTGATAGCCATGTAAGACAGAACCCTCCAGGTGTCTTTGGCACCAATGGGTGTTACTCAGTATTCAGAAACAGCTCCAGCACAGATTTGGAGCACTGCTGTTCGCTCTACAGTGGCACACTGCCAGGTTCACAGCTGACACATATCAAAGCCAACACTTGCACTGAGCTGCACTCTCAAAGCAACACAGTCCACTGAAACCAAAGGAACTACGCTAGTTTACACCAGCAGAAGCTGTCACCTATGATTTTAATTTTTTTTTAAATAAGATGTAGAACTGAGTTCTTCCCTGACCAACTGTGGCCATGAACTTCAACTGATAGTTCCCATCAGTGTTCATTGATTTATATTTTTTTTCCCCACACTTCTATATTCTGTCCCTTTCGCATCCTGCCTTTTTCTACCCATTCACCAAAGACTGAGTGCATTGGCAGGAATGCTAATTGGAAGCATGAAGGGCTGGGGCAGGACAGTCACAGAATGCAAATCTGTAATCCTTCATTTGATCTGTGAACTCTCTGGAGAAAGGACTATCCATCATGATGGTTTGCGGATAGTGCTCGCCTTTACCATCAATAAATAATAAATGTAATGATTTTGTGGAAAATTTAGGTCTGCAAGTTCCTTCAAGAAAGAGAATCACATCAGAGGAGAACATCATCAACAATAAATATCCACTGTGGCACAGAAGAAGACTTATTTGCTGGGTAATCGTGAATAAGAAATGCATTTGAAAAAAACCATAAGCAATTTATGGACAATTTGTGGGCTGTAAAAGGGCAATATTCCATAAATAGCCAAGTCTTTAAGTAATGTCCAAACAGTCTGTGAACCGCAACAATTTAATCCTGGTTTCTTGGCCAAATTCCAAAAGTCTTTTCTACAGACAGTTATTTGTAATTATTCCCAAGAATTTACACTAATGTCCTGGCCATGGTCATGTGCCTGCATAGGACACATAAATCATCTCAGCAGCACTCTAAGAATTTCATCTCTGTCCGGAGAGCTTCAAAAGATCAGCCTTTACAAAGAAGAACTTTAAGAGCAGTGAATAACCTACCCAGTGAAGCATTCCTGCTTTTAGGAACCTCTGCAGTCCATGGTGATGGATGGTTGTCCTTGGCCACGCTGGATGAGCTCCTCCGCTTACTGAGAGGAAGGTAAAAAGAAAAAAAAAAGACAGCTGTAAGTTCTCAGAGTTTCTTATGATGAAGCTTAGACTTAGCTGCTGTGTAACTCAGAATAATGGGTCTATGGCTAGATTCCATGGCAGATGTGTTGAAATCTGGGTTGTGCAAATGTCTGGGTCCTTCTAGAGGCCAGGTGTGTATTTTGGGGAAGTACACTGCAGTACTTTCAGACACAAAACAGATGAAGGGGACCACACCCATGCAGGCTCTGCAGGGGCACCACGGACAAGCAAGGCTTGATGTTTATATTTGGTCTAATCTTAAACAAATTCCCACTTCTGGAAAGAAGGCCTCAAGGTATCAAGTTCTGTTCTGTTCACCAACATATGCTCAGCAGAAGAAACAGTGCAGAACTTCATGGCACCATTAATGACACTTGGACTGAGCAGAGACATCTTGACATAAGCTGGAACTGTTCTAAGGTATCACAGCAGGTTGCACGCACCTATTAAGAAATACTTAAGTCATCTGGACCTTATATCAGCCTTTGCAAATATTTCACTACAGTGGAAGATGGTGAGCTCGGTTTCTGTACTTAGTTCTCTTTTATTAACAGAATGAAAGATGAGAAACTTGCTCATTTTCTCTGCTGGCCACTGGTAAGACACAGTTTTAGAGCAAGTTATAAAAGAGTTTAATAACAGCTTCAGTGAATTGCACAATGGGAGGGGAAAAAACTCAGTCTGGGTTAGCCAAATATTACAAACTCTGGAATATTACACAATAATACATCCAGACAGCAAAGGGTCATGGCTCAAATGCTTTGCCTTTGTCACAAACTCATCCATGGTGATTCTGCTCCTGAGGCAGACTTGCACATCTATCCATACTGTCTTCTGGAACTTTCGCAGTCAACATTTTGCTGAGGTTTTAAGCTCTACTGTATGCTGCTGGGTTTGCTGTGACCACTTAATTGTTGAGTGTTTTTCTTTGTAGAATACAACGTATTTCTAAAACTGACATTGACCACACAATAGGTATATCCACTTAGTTGTGTGATACTTCACAGGGCCAACTTTTAGCATTGATAGTGGTCACCATGACTCACATGACTCTCATAACTTGAGCTATAGTTTGGCCAAATTCTTTGATTTTCAGTTGTCAGGAAAGAACAGTTATTTCCTAAACAGCTGTACAGAAACCAAAACCAGAAAGCAAGAAGGATTTGTAGCTATTGAAACCTATGGAAAACCTCCAGCTTTGGCACTGAAAGTTCCCATTTCTTCACTTCAATACCCCAAATTAACCATTGTTTAACATTCCCAGGGAAAAACAATGCCACTGAGGAAATGCATGAAGAGCTGTGCATCCAGGCATCCTGTCTCTGTGCTGCTCCATCTTCATGTGCTGTGTGACCTTGAATTTGATTAGGTTTCACCTTGTGTAACTTCAGTCATCCAGACTCCTTCTAACCAACTGAGAGATCCTGACATTGACTTGGCATGGGAAATGCCAGCCCCTCTGGAGGAGGAGCCACCAACCACAGGATTTCACATCCTGCCTGTTGGGCTCTTTGGTGAAAGACGTGGGGCCCATCTTAGCTCTTCAGACTCTGGCCAATGGGGATTTTGACATGCTCTAATATGAGCAGCCTCTCACCTGAAAGTAAAAATTACAAACCAAGGACCTTGCACGTAAGATGCCCAGATTTTCAGCTCTCCATATAATAGCCAGGACTCAGAGCAGTATCTCCAGGGATGTGCCAGAACCCCTGGCACACAGATGTAGAAACAGCTCTGGCTCGTATGTCTTAAAGAAAATGCATCTTGGCTTCAACTGGAACATCAATGAAAATGAAATGCCTCCACCAAACATTTCAAATTCAACAAACTGGCATTCCAAGAAAACCTTCCCAGCCAGCTCCATGCTGCAAATCTACATGCTTTTGTGGGCAAAAAAAATTATTTTCACATGCTTCTGCAGGGGGGTTGGACTAGATGATTCCCCTACCATTCTATGATTCTATATTTCCCAACATGTTTGATGGCTTGGAGAGAAGGCATCCCTTTTGGCTGGCACCTGAAGGATCTGATGAAAAAGCAGTCACTCCAGAACAAATGTACATCAAACTAGGGCTGTTGGGGACTATTTGTCATGTCTATCCAAGGCATTCTGAGCCAATCACCATAGTGGCAGATCAGCACACTGGGCTGCCCTTGATACAAATCTTACCTACTGACACCCTGTAGGAGCTGATCCACAATTAGGTGCAAGAATTTTTTTTGCTGTGACCTGGATGAGCAGAAGCATTTTTCTCAGGGAGTAAATTTATATTCTATCCAGCCTGGATCAACTGACACATTAGTGATAGCTACTTCTAATATGCACATTTTTTAAGTGTCCAGTGTTGCAGTCCATATTCTCATTTCTAGGCATTCAAAAATCTGAGACCATATCTATTATAAGAAACAGCTGAGATTTTTCTGCTGTGGACACATTTGCACAGTGTGGATACATAGATGCACATGGCTGCTCCCTCCACCTCAAAGCAAGTTGTGCTTTACAATATGTAACCCCCAGATATATTCAGATTCCCTTACAGTCTGAGGGATGAGATGTCATTAAGTCTTGGCAGCAGATCCTCTGGTGTGTACGGTGTGCCTTTACATCTGGCATCTGAATCGCACAGAACAGTTTGCAGGAATGGGAAGAAGCCTGCACTAGGAAGGTTTCGAGGTGCAAGATAACCTGGACAAAGGAGGAAAAAGAAAATACCATTATTATGATGCGGACATGTACTTTTATGCCATGTGTTTCTATCAGTATGTTCTATTTTCCCAAAGAATATGACTGATTCTCAGTTTCACTAAGGCTCGTTTATTCCACCCCAGCAGCACTACCTGCCAAATGCCACTAGAAGTGATTCCTCAACACTGACAAAGCCATGAATGGCTATTTAACAGGAAGAAGACTCAAGCCATTTGTCCATAAGAAATCTGTTAGTCCTGAAGTAATTACAGATTTCCACCCTCCACTCCAAACTAAAGAAACAAGCAAGAAGTGACAAAAGCATCCTAACTTTATGATATCCTAATTCTGCTTCTAATTTTTTTTTTAAAAGCAGATGGCCAGACTAATCCAAAGCACCCACAAGAGCATGTCATAGAATCACAGAATCATAGAACAGTAGGGATTGGAAAGGTCATTTAGAGATCTAGTCCAACCTCCCTGCTAAAGCAGCACCACCTAGATCATGTTCTCCAAGGCCTGGTTGGCCAGTTTCAAGTCAGGTTGTTAAAACAGGGCTTTGTCCTGGCTTTTACCACAGGAATGGGCAATGGATCCAGGACCAGACAACCTCCTTTGCTTTTTGTGCAGACCTGCCGAAGGAAGGTAGTGGAGCAATCTATCACCACCACCCCCTCCATGTCTCCTGCCATATCAGAACAGTTGTCGTGCCATGTGCTTGGTGACCTGTGATGCTGGCAGCCAGCACTGAGGGGTGAGATTTATGTCCGTCTCCCATTTCTGAAAATACAGAGTGGACCCGAGCAATTAGAGACTTTAGTATTCTATGTGCCACTTGCCCTGTGCTGCTTACTGCCAGCCTGCAGAGTTCACCAGCTGCTCTTTCTCTCTCTGACAAAAGCTCTAATAAATTTCAGAACTCTTTTGCTGGATCACAGCAACATATTATTTTAAATAATCATTTGGAAAATTACCTGGCAAAGGACACTGCTATTATTTCTACTACAGTAAGGATCCAAATTTACAAGGACTGCAGGCAGGCTTGTGGTAGTTGATTACCTTGCTCTTCAGTATCCAAAGATGACCTGCTCTTCTCGCCCAGGCACAGCTTTATCTCTAACCCCTCCAACAAGGACACTGCACTACATTTGTACTACTTTTAGTAATTACAGTGGTGGTCAAACAACAGCTATTCCCAAAGCGAGTGGCAGAGCTAGGTGCAGTGCATGGCTGTCAGTCTCCTTGAAGGAGACTTAGCTTTCCTGAGCTTTTCCTGATGCCATAAAAAATTAAAGGAAATACTTTGCCAGAGGAGAAGGCTACCTGCTGTGGGAAGCTCCCCAAACACTCACTCCATCTCCTAGGCCACCAAGAGTTACTTGTCAGGCTGAGCCAGTTCCTGGTAATCACAGAGCACCAAGGAGAGTAAAAGATCTCTCTGCTCCCTACAGGTAGTCCTCTTATTTAGTGTTGATGCCAAAGGACCAAACATATGCTACTAAAGGTTTTGAAGTACAATTAAGTCTACTGCCCATGAGGGAAATTTTAGAGTAGGGCACTTAAATGTAAACATCCTTGTGTGACTATCCCTGCTACATCTGGGGTGCTTGCCCTTTGACATCACAAATTAAAACCCTGCAAAAAGGCATTTTACACACATTGGCATTTTTCTCTCATCTTCCTTCTGATCTCCTGCACTCTCATTCCCATGCAGGAAATTGACTCATGCCAGTCCAATAATGCCCACCACAGACCTCACTTTATCAGAGTCCCTACCAAAATGAAGTTTCAAAGACCTGGGAAACCATGAGGTTTAGAATGAAGAGAATAATCACAATGAAGGGAGACAGGTGGGAGCTAGGAGGGAAATGGTTACACCCTCCACTGCTATCCACATCTACCAACAACAACCAGGGCCAGGAAATAAGCTCGTATCTCTCAGTAAACCTGAAGCAGCATGGGGAACACAAGGATGGGGTGCTTGGGGAGCACTGGTCTTCTCTGGAGAGATGGAAGATGTTTAGAGTCAAATAGCAAGATATCATGATGAATCCAGAGCAGATAAAGACAAGATACAAGCAGCAATAATATTTTTTTTTAATTGGACTCAAAGGTGGAACTTGAGCTAAGTGGATGGTTAAACAATAAGTCACTGTATCACAAGCAAGGTGTAAAGCATAAGAACATGGTGATGACATCAGCTCTTTATTTCATTTTGAAACAGAAGCCTGAAAAATAAAGAGACAGGAATTTATGGCCTGAAGTTTGAAAGTGCTACTACTCAAGCTAGTGGCAGGGTGCCTGTGAAGACATCATTGGCCCAATGCAATTGAAGTGTTCTGTGGGGCTCTGCCAACTTGCATCAGATGTTGAACAGTTTTCTGGCACTTGGATACAACCACAGGTCCCGATCCATCACTGAGTCACTGCAGGCATGAACTGGTGTAACCCTAAGATGTTTTTGGCACAAAAGCAGTGGCAATGCCAGAGAGGACTTTTCTGGGAGAAGCTTGGACTCTGACAGCATTTAGAGAATTAGTTTTTCAAGAAAGAATATGACGCTGAAAAATCTGAGATGTCTGGGCCAAATTCCCATTTGGTGTAAGTCAGACTGTTGATTCTAAACCCTGAGTATCTAGGGCAAATATGCTCTGTGTCAAGCACACAATACCCAGATTATCCATCAGGATGAAATTAATTGATGCATTGATGAGACATCCCTTGACTCCAAAGAAGGTTTAAAGACCTGGTTCAGCTGCAGGCATCCCTTCTGCAGACATGTACTGATGGGAGACAAATCCCACCCTTGCTTTCTCAAAAGGGAAAATGAAGGAACCACAATGTGCACATTGCTTTCTTTACACATCGGCCTCACCAAGCCAAGAACAGGGTGGCCAGGTTGGTGTAACAGGTCTGTCACTCCCAGATAAAAAGCAGTCAACCTCACCAACATCAGAACCACCAGGCACTCATCCCGTTGCTCATACTTTCCTCAAAATCACGTCTTTCAGGGGCCACAGGGGCCAAAAACTCAGTTTGATAGAAGCTGAGAAGCACAGCCACAAGAAGCTTAGCTTCTGACTATGGTGCCTCTAGCCAGTGTGCCTGAGATCAGAGCAGAGCCACAGCATAAGGCACTGTGAGGGCAGCATGTCTGATTTGGGAGTCCAAGACCCAGACAAACATGGTGTAGACTCAGAGTTCTCTCTTATAACTCCCTCTCACCCTGCAAAGGAAGGAATTTACTGATGAGAAGGTGAGTCAAGAGATGAAGGCACTCTGCTCCATTGTCCCACCCTCCACCCACATGCCTGTGGCAAGGCGACATGACTCCATGGAGCCGCATGAGCTGCCCTGCCCATACATACAATATCGCCACCTGCATCGGCCCTGTATGCCACTGCAAGGGCAGCCAGGGAGGTGCTGGCTTCTGACATCCTTCCATGTTTCAGGAGATTTACATAACTACCTATCCCTCCCTTGGCTGACATTTATCCAACTATGTCAACTACTACATTAGAACATGACGTAAGCACTAGCCAAGAAACATTTTTGAAAGAAAGTTGTAAACACTTTGCAAATTTTAAAGGACAGGTTTTTGATGTGGATAGTTTTGCAAATGGAAACATAATATTTATCACCATTAATGTCTTTTGCATTATTTCTACTGTTGGGAATTCTTCCAGTCTTCCATGTGCTGCAGAAGGCAGTTCTTTCTCCCACTGAAGTCTATGACAATGTCATATCCAAACAATATGGATTTCCTTACCCTGTAGTCCCCAGCTTTATGATCCCAAGTTATGTTATACAGTAGATCCACAACATGTGACATAATTTTTCATTCTCCTCATTGCCTTTAGCTTTAAACTTCTACATTTCCTAAAACTCCAATTACCTTTGGGGGAGTCCTTCTACACTGCCTATGAACCAAGAGGGAGAGATCACTGCACCCACTGCTGCCCCATGTCTGAGTTGAGAGTCCACCCTAGAATATCTCTGGTCAAAATGACTTGTCTGCAACAAAACCTGAGCCCAGATCTGTATTAGTAAAGACTGACTTCTGGGTTTGCCAGCAATAGAATCCCAAGAGCAAAAGCTTTTGATGTCTTCTCTCACTGAGAGCTGATTTTCTATCACCATTGAAACAAGGGCACTAAATCTGAAAAAAAAACATGGCAGGCATCCCCAAGGGCAAAAGAGATCAAGGGCTCAGTGCTACATGGGGTGGCAGGTTGTCCTTGCTTAGTAGTGTCCAGCTAGGCCAGATACATCTCTGAATACTGAAATGAAATAAGGCATGTGGAGCGGTAATAACCAACACAAAATACCTATAATATATGCATGTCACTGGAAATTCCAGAATCTCCACATTTGCTTGCATTTGGAAGAAAATGAAGAAAATTAATTTCTCTTACTTTCCTGAATGTTGTAACTTCTAACATACTTCTCTTCAGCACAAGCTAAATGTTTTGTTTTCTTCAGGTAAAGGTGCTTGGTATAATAACAATGAAAAATGCCAAGGTAATAACAAATGTCATTCAAGAAAGATGAAAATTACTGTTTCATTACAATCTATAAGATTAATTGACTGAAATGTTTAAATCTAAATGGGCCATGTTCTACATTGCCACATTGATTTTGCTGCTTTCATCATACTGAGGTTTTAGGCAATCATTCAATTCAAGGAACTGGGTGCTTCAGCGGACCACAGGCACAGCACCATGAATGCAGCCCCTGATGTCTCCTTCTTCCGCCTGAGGTACTGAGGCTGCCTACCCCAAAGAATGTAAGTTTCTGGGAGGATAGCAGCCAGTATTATCCATTCCCAGAGCAAAGGAAAGTAAATAGAATGGTCACATTACCACTTCTTGTATTTACTGTTGTGCATGTAACAAGGGTGTAAATAAAGGACCACATCTTTAGTACAGGTTACACGTTGGTTTGCATCAGCCAGTGGTAAACTAGCAATTAGGTAACTCAGTGTGCTGGCAAGTACCTTCCTCTCCCTCAATTCCCCAGTCTCATCTCTACTATCTGAGAGAGACTAACTATATTGCAGCTCCATCATCCAAACAGGCAAATCTCCTTAAATAAAATGGAGATACACAGACTGTATCCTTTTGCTTTCAAAATATCATCCATGCATTCCTTCTCCCCTTTCTGCCCATACTGTATTTCTGGCTTCAGGGCTTCCTACCTTACTCTGAAAAATCAGGCAAAATCTATATGCTATTTTATTCATATCAAAGACAAGGGATTTCCACTATGAATGGCTACTTCTTAAATAAATTTAGCTACATTAACTATATTTTCTTCCTCCTTTACCATTAATTTAAAAGAGAATGCTGAGTTTTTCTGTCTTCTATCCACCCCTAGTTTAATGTCATATCACCATGATTCCTTGGGCATGAAAATATTCTCTTGGATACAGATTTCACACACCCTGATACTGCATGTAGCTTATGCTGATATTGTAAGTGCTTTATGCTTTAAGTCCTTCCATATTCTTTCCACAGTTCATAAAAAATCTATACAGTTCTCTACTCCTCCACTGATGAATTAATGGCATTAATGAGCAAATTACTTCATTAGGATGTATTGTGTTTAATTGAAAATGCATTCATTCATTGCTAAATCATACAAAGAGACTTAATAACTGAGACTCTTCAGCAAAGAAAAAGATGGCCAAAAAGTGGTTTGACAGAGAAATAAATAAAATCATAATCGGCAATGAAAAAGGTAAATGAACATCAAGGATGAAGAAACATAATGAGATCATGAGGTAGCAGGCAAGAGAGACAGAAATTACTTTTTTAAACAAATACCAAAATGTTGTGGAACTCACTGCCAGAGGATGGTGTATTAAAAAAATAATTAGACACATCCACAGAAATAGATTTGTAAGCAGCTACCAAATACGATCACTTAGATTCAACTCCTTCAGCTTCTGGCTGAAGAAAACCTAAACCTTTGAAAGCTTTTGTAGGAGAGGGAACACTCTGTGGTCTGTTCTCCTACACATTCCCTTAGTCATCCCCAAGAAGCAGCAGGGGTCTAACCCAGAGGGGCAATACTGACCATTGATGAGCTGTGATGAAAGTATTTAATGCTGAGGTGATCTACTCTCAACTCTGAGCAAATGTTTAACTATACTGTGTACACATAATAGTCTTTCCCATAATCACACAGCTTTGCTTTAAACTTTATTCCTTTGCTTTGTTAGAGTCAAAAGACAGATATGTCTGTTTCATGACATGATGACTACACTGCTTCTTCTCAACCACATACAATTGCCCATTTCCAGTTTTGTTCACATCTATTTATCAATAGCGACTGAAGCTGCCTAATTTTTTATAAAGCTTCATGATAATACTAGGACTTTTGATATCTCTCCAAAAACTAAACCTGATCATTAAATCCTTGGAATAAGATTAATTCTGAATCAGTGTATGTTTTACACACATGGAGAATGGTCCAAATAGCTGGCTGGCCTCTCCTTTATCTATGAAAAAGAGATTATTTAATCACCACGGCATGAATATTGCTGTGACATTTTGACATTTACACACTCTGAAACTCACATCTGTTTCCTAGTTACCTGGGAAGGAAGTCTTTAACAGGGGAAGGACCAGGAGGCAAATGCCAGCTGAGCCTTTCCTTTACCTTTTTCACACCTGCAAGATTAACGCCCTCGTAAGTCCCACACTTGTTGCAAAAAAGAGGTGAGGACAATAAGTGTTACAGTTCCCAGCAGTACAGCCCAGCTCTTGCTCAGCATGTCCAAAGCCAAAAGCACAGCTGTGATTAGCCCTACTGATTTGAATGGGTTTACTCAAGACTTCTGGTTAAACACATTCTTAAGACTTGTGCTGGATCAGAGCTAATGGTTCAGTATTGCACCCCCACTGTCCCTATGCTGCTGCCTTCCATATCACAAAGCCAATTTTAAGGCCACATTGGGTGTTAGCCCAAGTCTTACTATCCCTGAAGCACACATGTTTCCACTTTGCCTTCCTACTACACTTTAAAAATCATCCTCAACCACTTTCCTTCCCTCAGCTTTATTTTTTTTTTCATTTTCCCCATACAAAAAAAAAAACAAAAAAAAACAAACAAACAAACAAAAAAAAGATATGGTGAGCATCTATTACAGGTACATCAGTTCACCTGTGTACCATATAGCCTACTCTGATTTACAAGCCACACATCCACTACTCAGCTTCTGTTTTTNAAAAAAAAAAAAAAAAGATATGGTGAGCATCTATTAAAGGTACATCAGTTCACCTGTGTACCATATAGCATACTCTGATTTACAAGCCACACATCCACTACTCAGCTTCTGTTTTTCAAAATGAAAGCTCAGCAGGACCCCACATAACTTCACTCAACCCCCTAGATGCCCAGTGTGAGATTCAAGAGCCTGCATTTTTCATCTTGACAGCAACAGCATTCTTGTTTTCCCAAGTGTCTCAAGAACGTGACATCTTCCATTGCGTGTCTACTACAGTGAGATTGAAGCAGCAGACAACTCACTATAAGACTCCTCCCTGTGTTGGTGGCCTCAATGCAGGAAGCATTTCTTTGCCTAATTCTTCCCTCGAGCGTTTCAGGCTCTGCAAATCAGACGGGCCCAGAGCAGAAAGCATTTATTTCCACTCCTATTAAGACTAGACAAACTAGTTTTGCTCTCACACAGACCTTTACCTTCCACCCCCCTTATTTAATAAATTACAAATTGGCACTTGAATCCAAATGCATTGGGTTCACATACTGATCAGAGAGAGACAAAAGACCATAAAAATTACAAAGGAGAAGGAGAAGAAGCAGGTGTAAAGGGAGGAGAAAGAACCCCCAAATCAAACACAAGGAACAAAGAAAGGGAGATGGAAACTTTCTAAGATGTATTGCAAATTCAGGTCAAGATGAGAAAATGACAGAGCTGACTGCAGGGCAGAGATGATGAGGAAAGATGGCACTGGAGATTGACTGCATTGTGGAGGGATGCTCCACTGCCTGAAGCACAAACACATTGAGAGAGAAGGAAACATACAATAGTCCTTTTTTAACAGGGCTTTTTAAAGCAATATTTAATGCAGATAAGATTGTCTTGGTCTTGTTGCAATACAGTCAACTTGCTGATTTCCCAGCTAGAAGCTGAAACCTGAAAGCCTAAAATCAAATCTAGACTTTGGAAAAAGAAATCTGAACACAAGCTGTGTTCACTAAACCAACGCCTTTCAATCCTGAGTGCCTCCAGGCAGTCTCCAGAATCCAAGTTTGGAGTCTTTAAATAAAAGTTGCCTCCTTTACAGATGCACAGACATCATCAAGTTCTAACTTAAGTGCAAGTCAGAACTGTTCAGTACCTCTGGAAAAATACTTCCACACTCCAAGGTCCCAGAATCCAGATTCAGATGCTTCAGGAAGTCAATCAGAATTAAGTGATTGCCCCAAGGCTCTGTTGTAATTCAGTGAGGAAGAAAAATTACTGGTAACTCAGGAGTTCTCATCTTCAACTCTAAATATCCTTCAGTTGTATCTCACGAGGTGAAAGAATCCATAAAGAGAAAGGGAAGCGTGGAGAGTCATGAAAAGGGAGGCATTATAAGCATCACAGTGGTCTGTTTAGGCTATGGGTCTCTGAGCTAAGTGGAAGCTTGGGCAAGTCACAGGGAACTGTATGGCTGGGCTCTACTTAACATATGTAAGGAGAACAATGTATATGTCTATTGCAGCAAATGTGGGCAAATTGATACAATTCATAGCCCCCTTCAGCACGATAGAGCATTATATGGCACTCTGCTCCCTGGCACAATGACAGCACAACAGAATAAAACAAAATACAGTTCATACCACAGTAAGGAAATGCCTAAGGAGACACCTGATGAAGTCATTTTGCTAATCATGCTGCAGTTGAGTACAGACAAAAATCTGATCTCGGTCTGTGAAGAAACGGGGAGAAAATGCACAGAAAATAAAGGAAGAGAAATGAAGCTATGTAAAGGGAAAAGAGGAGTGGGAATGCTCCATCACCGGCAAATTGTAAAGGAGAGCCAGAGTCTGATGCATGCTTGTCTGTATACAGAGTAGGTTGAACCCTTGGAGTGGATTATGTCTTGCATAAACACCTATGACTTATGCAAACTAATGGAATGGCCTTCGTAGATGAGCCACCACCTCAACTCCCTGTTATTAGCATGGGAACCTATTAATTTTTCCATGCTACTGGGAAAAGAGATGACTTCAAGTCCTTCCAGCCACTCCTTCAGAGTGCATGCATCTTTTCAGAGCTTTTTCATCTCCAGGATGGTACCTCAGAGGAAGGATAGTGCTGTGGCCCACCTTGCTCCATGCCATCTGATCTCACATGTCCTCCAAGCCACCATAGCCATCACTCACCTGGAGAACTAACCTTGAATTAACTGTAGACAAAGTTAGTGTAAGAGTTTCTGCATGCTGTGCATGAGGCAGGGGATTGTCAGAGCTAAAAGTGGTTTGAGGTGGTTACGCAGATCCACAGGGCATGAGCCTGAACTCATCTACTAGCATGTTGCTGGCAACAGCCAGAAGGCCAGAAACACACATGGGTGATAAGGATGGAGGGTGATAGGCACTGTCTGTCATGGGCTTGGCAGAACATACATATTTCCCCCAGAATACTGACTGCAAAGAGCAGCCTTGCAGAGCACTCTGCAACTGAGTCTAATATGTCTGAGTGAATGCAATACACCTTGCTGTCATCTCTACAACTGGGATGAATCCCAACTGGAAATTCTGGGCAGAGGTGAAGGGTAAAATGTGCTTCACTGAGAAAAGTTCAGGGAACAAATTCCCTGGCAGAATTTGATGGACTTAAGACCAGATTCAAGAGCATGGCTTTCTTTGTATGAGGAAGGAAAAATGTTTGTGAATGAGGTGTGGTATTTGCAGCTCATTGGCTGTGCCTTGGAAAGTCAGGAGGAGCGGAGTTTTGGATCTATCAGGAGAGCAAGGTTCTACCACAACTTCTCCATAGCACTGAAGGAGAGGGTTTCTGAATGAGTAGACAACTAATCACACCTAAGAGAGCTTCTACAGAGAGTAATGAGGACACACTGACAGGAGGGGAGAGGAGAACAGAAAAGGAAGAAAGCAGGTGGGGAGGGTGTGACAGGGTGTGACAGTGCTAGTTAAAGCAGGGAGTGTAATTGGGCTTCTCCGTGAGTGGGTTGAGCCCTGAGGGACAGATTGTATCTCGTACACAGTTCCCATACCTTGCAAAAACCTATAGTGATGGAAAGAGACTTTTGTCCCTACTCACTCTAAAAAACAGGTGACATAGGCACAAGAAACCAGTAGATGACATTAAACTCAGTTCCTTGGCTTTCATGCTGCAGGCTTCCAACTAATTCCAACATGTATGCCACAAAAGTCATCCCAATACTTACTAGCAAATACAAAGGCCATAATAAAAAGGTCAAAAGCCACAACTGTGCTGTGCATACTAAGCTGGATGGGGAATTTGTGTGATTAGACTTTCAGATTATCACAGGAACTGGGTATGCAGAGAAAGAGAACTCTCATTTATCCCAACAGTAATTTCTGCTGGCCTGGAAATCCTGGAAATACATCATCAAACAGNAGGGAAGTGCATTTTTTCCCCTCTTAGATACTAGATGCTTTAGTTGTGAGGAAAGGAATATATTGGATGAATTTCAGCTCCTTGTTTTCCTCAGCTCAAAGCTTTCCTGTGAGCATCTTCTTGACTGGTGACATCTATTTGGCATGTCATTTTGCTTTGGAGTTCAGTCTGGCATAAGTTCCCATTGTAGTAGGTGCTACACAATATAATTCACAATTTGCTCTTGCAGGAAGCTCTTGCTACTTGTTTATTCTTGCAATTTCTTTAGATGATCCTCTATCTATTGAATGTGTACTAGACATCCTTCAGAAGAACTTACAGTCTTGAATTTCAGTCATTTTAATTGAGCAAATAATAGATTTCATGATATTTCTGTGGTCCTGAATAGATGAGATAAGCTTACAGCCGGACATCTTCTGTGAGGTTATCTCTAAGGCTTCAAACCTCAGCATCAGAGTAGCGTATTTCATCTCTGTGCCATTGTTTCTGTACTTCCTGATTTTTGCCTACCTGCAATAATCTCTTGACAGCAGAACTGGAAACAGCTTTTTGTCACAGTTAATGACAGTGTCTTTTAAGGCAGGCACTGGAACTCAGTGGATTTTATTCCTGTTCAAAATGAACAAAAAAATCCCCTACTGTAATAGTTTTTCTAGATGTGTTCACTTGCTCTTTTTTTTTCTTTTCCATCAGAAAAGAAAGTTCCCAGATTATTTCTCTTTTACTTTTCAAGCAAAAGGTTGATATATTTTTTTCAGTTGTCAAAAAAAAGAGGGTAACTGTCAAGCAGATATTCTTATCTAACAGCAGAAACTGGCTGTTTGATGTTCTGGTTAACATTCTTGATCCCCTTGGTATTCCTAGGTGGTCTCTGAACATCTGTATCACAACAACACATCACAACCATAATTTTCCAGCATAAAAAGCTCTCTTCCAGTAGAGCTTCTAACATCCATTTTTAAGAGAGACATCTACTCACATACTTACCAAGATCTGTACCAAAATAAAATCTATCTGTGGAAGAAAAGGGAACTAGGCCAAGGATAGACCCCAACCTTCCCCTTTCCCATCAAGCACAACTGTTGGAGCTACTTGCTGTTCCTAAGAACATTCCCTCCAGAGATGCAACCATACAGAGCAAACATGCTCCTAATAAATATACCTTCATATAATAGGCATGTAGAGTAAAAGAACAAATATTTCACCATCCAGATGGTTCTCTTGACATTCCTCTTATCTGATTTATCAGGGACAGGAGCAGCGTGGGAGGACTGCCATTTCCACACAGCAATATCTGGGGTTTCAAAAAAGTATGTGCCCTGTCTTGCCTGCTCCAACCCAAATACGGGAATTTGAGAGAACTTCAAATACATAACATGCCTAAAGAGGCCTTTTGCTGACAGCAGATGGGCTTGGGGTTAAAAGACCCCTCTAACATACCAAAAATGAACTTCTCCGTTAGAGTCTTCCTGTGATAGTTGCAGAAAGTCACTCTGGCTTTCTAACCTTGTCTACAAAATGAGGTACACACACCTTTAGCCAGATTAGGCTTTGAGCTCCCTGGGACAAAAGCTATCCTAATTGTATAGCCAATATTTGTCACCATGTGGCCCTTTCTCATACATCATATGGAAACAAAGACTTTTTAATTAGAGAATCACACACATCATTGGGTTGAACAATTCCAGTGCACACACACTTTTATGATCATCAAGTATAGGCCCCTCACAACCACATTTTACACATCTAATAACTACAAACTCTGGAAGCCAACTGCTTGTCCTCCCTGCTGCCAGAATCTTGTCTCTTCTGCCCTTGCATTGGTGTCCTTGCCACAGATATAAAAAGCCAACATTGTCCATGTCAGGGCTTTGTTCTTGTCAAGTTGATGACACCCTGATGCAGATCGTCTGTGATGATGTCTCATCCTACAGATGTTGCAAATCTTTTGGTAAGAGTAATTTTTGAGGGCCTATTCCTACCTTGTGCCAGGATACTATGGTTCTCACTCATAGCACTCTGCACAGGTTTGTGCTTCACAGACGTGATTCAGCAGATGTAAATGTGCAACATAAAGCAAGAGTCTTGCAAACACGTTCAGATTCTTTGAAGTAAGGGCAAGGAACCCCTCTAATGAGCAGCAAACAAACAGTGCCACTCCATGATTGATTTCTCCCAACACAAAGATAAGCCATCACTGAAAAGAAATGCCCAGCCCTCTCATGTACTCCTGTCCCCTCCCAATTGAGACCATGCTCATGAGCCCACAGACAGCAGAATCAGGGATTTGATCCAACTTAATATTAATGCTTTGGAATGGAAAAAGACTTCCATTTGGATAAACTCCTTGCTCTGTTTTACCATGTAACTTAATGAGCAAATGTGACCATGGTCGGGGCATGATGCTTCTAATAAGGACTGATAAGGACTCACTAAATCAGTGTAAGTTTTTTAGAGCAGATTCGAGTACAACCATGCTCTGAGATGTCGACATGTTCTTCTGACCCAGGAAGCAAGGCTTGCAAGCAAAAATGACCTTGAGTAAACTCTTCACCCATTTAACTACCAACAGCTATTCATCCACGCAAATTGCTGCTCTTTGACTTGCTAGAAAGGGCTCAGATATACCATCAGGTCACAGGAACCAAATAAGTTTTCGTTCTTCACCAGAGTCTTAGTAGCAAGCTGCCTAAATAGGGGCTTTTTGCCTGTAGCATAGACAAGGTAAAACCTTTCATGCTGATTACCCTCATGATTGTTACCTCACCTTCATAATCCCACTTGAAGCCTATGCCCTTACTCTTTTACTGAGTAAGATCTCCCTCAGCTGCCCTCTTGTTCCTCAATTTATCATGTAAATCTATACTGCTCTCTGCAACAGCAGGATTTGAGTGCATTTTGATGAGACAGTTCTTGAAAGTTGTTTTCTAATGATAAAAAAAACCCAACATAAACAGAAACAACCTCAGAGGAACACAGATATTTTATTTACAGCATGCTGCATCCCAGGAAATCTCCACTGGAAACTACACAGAGCCAAATTTGTAAAAGTAACAAAACACATCAAATTAACACACCAGTCACTGGAATGAGAGCTAAATCCCAAAGACATAAAACCAACCCAGTTACTTACAGTTTGGCTGTGCTTCTGGAGGGAATTTCAGTCGAATAATGGCCAAGATTACGAAAACGACCACAGGCCAGGAAATTAAAATGAACGACCATACCTGTAAAACAGCAATGCAAATATATTGGTTATGTTTGTCATATTGATGTGTCTAACAGCTTGTCTGGAAATTACAAGTACTACCCTAAATGAGTTACAGGATGCACTGCAAATCATGCCTGTCTCGATATGCATACTATTAAAATCCAAGTATTATCAAATCAGGAAGAAAAACTATGTAAGATTTCAAGAGCAAATAATAAGCCCTGAAAATAACACAAGCCTT
The DNA here is from genome assembly GCA_013401255.1 of Urocolius indicus. Lineage (NCBI taxonomy): Eukaryota > Metazoa > Chordata > Aves > Coliiformes > Coliidae > Urocolius > Urocolius indicus. The sequence continues at coordinate 18,344 of WBNH01003212.1, read as the reverse complement.
CCTGCATTTCAGATAATTAAGGGTGACAGTGTTCACACAGCTTTGAGGCACTGCTACGTAACAGTAAAAGCATGCTGGGAAGCACAGACTTTTGGGTGCATTGATGGTATGATAAGAGTTAAAGTGTAAAAGATTGGCTTCACTTTCAAAGAAACTTTCACTTCATGCTCAAACAATGGGTTAAAGTTATTTTAGTTTGATTCTACCTCAAAATTAAAGTGTTTGTCAGGTGAACTGACAAATTACAATATTTTTTCCTACAGTTCTTCACAAACAGTAGTCGAGTCTCACAGTAGAGCTGAAAGGATTTTCAAAGCAGTCATTTTACAAGATGTGGGGCTCAAGCATAGTGAAGGAAAGGGTTCAAGGAGTTGTGTAACCAGACAACTGTGTAAGTCACATTTGAACACCAGTCACCAGGATCCTGTATGAGTTTTTAACCTCAGCAACCTAACACCCTGGCACCTTTCCATTCCCAGACTGTAGCAGTCCATACAAGTGAGCTGAGATAGAAGAGAAGTAGTGTAAAATTGACCTAGTATATTGGAAAAAACACAAACATTTATGAAGTCTTGACTCTGATGTGAGGGTTGACTGTTTGAGTGGGACAGAACTAAGAAAATACAGTCTGCTAATCATCTAGTGTAGCAAACCAATCTAGGTAGGAGGCTCAAAGGCAGTCTTAAAACTACAAGCCTTGGAGTTTATAAGCTAGGAAAGTGCAATTATTCCAATAATTACTGCTTTTGCACTAGCTGGCTAGCTTGCTACTGTGCTTTCTAGTGTAGAGTTTTCCATCCATCAGTAGTTAAGTTCAAACTATTCTGTGCTACAAAATTGCTGTGCTATCTTCATGCCAATTTTTGAAACTGCAAAGATGTCTTGCTTCAAAATCATCCCATTTTTCATCGTTGCATTCCTATTTCTTTTCAGATCAGCACATATTACCCAAAACTGTTTTTCCAAAGTAATTCCAAGCCCATAACAGTGTTTTTCATTTCCCGTAACACTTACTGAAACATAAAAACAAACAAACAGACAAACAAATCCTGGAGAGCAATTCAGGTTAAAGATGGTTGTTTTACAGCAACTCTGTCCCTATCATCTCTGATGAGATGACACAGCTGTGAAAGCAGGAGCAAGATTCGTCCCTCAAAACAAGCAATTGACAGACGTGAAACTACAAGGCAATCCCCCACACATTCCTTCAAAGAGGGTATTTCTTTAATTTGTAGACTACCACATAAGCTAAAGCAAAATTATCAGGTAACAGCACAGAAACTGATATTAGTCAGAAGCTGCCGAAAGGAAAAGCAAAAGATCAGCCATATTCTTAGGGGAAGAGATCAATACTGATTGTTTCTACTCACTGAAATCTTGATACCTTCCCATTTTGAGCTAAAATGGTGCTTATACTCCCCACTTTACAGATAGGTCTTTCGTTAATATCTCTGTTGTTTGACTTAATTGGATTTAATAGTAGCTGGGCACATCAGTTGCAACATAAGAGCATTCCCACTGTCCCAAGCATTTCTAGTTAACAAAAACAAGACAACCACCGTAGCCAAACTACTTGCAGGTGGAACATATTTACTTAAATAGAGCCATAACCAACTTCAACTTGGCCCTTGGGACATTGAGCACTGTGATGTAGGTTGCATAATCCTTTGGTTGCTGGACTATTTCACTGCTAAAAGTGGATTTAATTGCTCAGATCTTACTGAATATCTCTGGATAAAGGTACATTTTCTCTCCCTCTTTCCTCCATTTAAAAAACCAAGCTGCCTAGAAGTGCCATACAGAAAGCCACAGAAATGCAAGAGGCACTGATTTCTCCAGTTCCCCTTGGTACACAGATCAAACTATGCTCTTAAGAAGAAAGCCCCAACCTAAACTCCTGACCATTCTTTTCTCAGGAGGATTAACCCATATTGAGGCCCTCCCTGGCCATGGATGCAGAGCTTCTGCTGATTTCAATAAGCTTACAGTCAAGCAAGCTGTAGTTCTCCCCATGCTGCATAAATAGAGGCAGTCTCTCCAGGGGCTCCACAGAGAGCTCCCAAAGGAAATAAAATGTAAAGCAAAAGACAGAAGCAAATGTGTTTGCCAGCCCTGGAGAGTCTGATCAACAGAGCAGGAAAGCACTCAAGTTCACAGAAGGGAGGATAGGGGCTGCCTGGCATCAGAACCTGGCAGTTCCAGAGAAGCTTCTGTAAGTGAAATCAGATCACACAGGTAAAAAGCAGGTCAGAGTGTGTTTGGGAGCAGGGATCTGGGCTTACCTCTTCATAACCTCTCCAATCTGAGCAAGCTCCCTAATTTGGAGCAAAAGCAGTAATGAAGGAGGGTTGCAGGGCATGCCTGCCATATAATAATCAGTAGAAGCCAGATTTTTATTGTAATTGACAATTCCATAGAATTGATATTTCAGCTCCATGGGAAACCATAATTCAAGTGAAAGAGTCAGCATTGGTTAAAGTTCAGGTTAGCATTTACTCTATGTATACAAGAGCTGAAAGAGACCCATACCTTCTGCTTTTAACAAGGCTGTTACAATTTCTCTTGAGAAACTTAAGGTAATTTATTGGGTTTCCTCTGAGTCTCCTGTATCTTTTGCAGCTCTTAAAGATGCTCTAAGGCGCACAGCATGTCTACAGCTTCTATGGAGGATCACAAGGAGTCAGATAAAGTCAGCACCTCTTTGAATTGGGCTCCAAAACCGAGAGACAAGACAGGGCAGCAAGAACAGACCTTGCAGAAGCATGTAGTGATATGAGGCCTTTCACTCCATCCTCATATCACACCCTACATGGCCTTTTCTCTTCTGTCTGGATCTGCTAAGGCTTCCACTCAACCAAAGCAAGTTTAAAGAACATCACATTTGTTTTACTAGCAAGATAATAATTTGCAATACAAGCACACGAACTGCAGTATGCTTCTGCTGAATTACAGTGCTGCTGTATTGGAACCAGACTGGGACAAAACTGCTGCGTAGGCTTTACCTGTACACCTAAAGCCACCCAAAGGAACTGATGCTGCTGCAGTTCAGATTGCTCTCTGGACACTCTGACAATGGTTTATCTTTTGGTAGGAAAGACCATTTAGGGTGTTTTATCTTTAACACATTGGACCGTGCTGAAAACCTGTCTCATCTGCCTTTTTTCAGGACTACTTTTTATCTTGTCTGTCCTTTACAAACAGCTCTATATAAGGCACCTCTCAACAACCCCAAATCCCAGAGATTCCCTGGAGGTTGTATGCCAGCTGTGGGGTTTGCTCTATGGGAGTAGCTTTAATTCAAGTTTGCCCATGAGTTTGTGCAGAGGGTTTTTTGCACAGACAATTGCCCAAGGGAACAACAGTGGCATCCACAATACTCAATTGGGACACTTCAATTCTCACGCATGAACTCCAACACAAGACTCAATAACTTTGACTTAAAAAGACATATCTTCTACATGATTCCCTACCTTCCCTCTACCTCCATCACCAGCCTTAAAGTCATTTCTGGTTTAATACCGTGACCTTTCTCTCCTGCAGTGCTTCCCTTGCTCCTCAGCACCTGTGATATCCTGGTTCCCCCTTCTCTACTACTTTGTTTTCACACTCACCGGCTGCCTCTTGACACTCAGCCAGTTCTTCCATAGCAGGATCCTCAAGTGCTGAGAGAGCGCAGACATCCTTGGCCTACCCAACCAAAAGCGAACGGGCCGTATGTTCTTCCTCCCCGGATTTAGGAGGCAAAAGCAGAGGCTCTAACCCAAAGGGGCATCAAGTGTCCAATATCCAAGCCTCTGCCTCTTCCCCACAGCATAGTTCTGAAGCAGCTACTTCATCCACTTGTGGCTGCTCTAATCCCAGTAACTGTAGCTCCTGTCCTCACAGCAGTAGCTGCTAGCAAATTCAACAGGTTATTCTTCTCCAGGCAGGCAGGCAGACGCAGCAACCTGCCTCCACTTGTGTTAATTACAATATCCAGCCTCTCCCGGCTGCTTGTTGTTCAAGCCCTAACCGATAAAATGGATAGCATTCCAAAAAGATGCTTCTGCTAAAACAAAAGATGATGCATGCCTCCTCCTCCCTATGACGAAACTACCTGTCTGCCCACACACCACTTCTACTGGAGAGGTGTCATCAACACCAGAGAGTTAGGCTGCTTGCCAGGCCAGTCTGACTTCCCTGAGTTCACAGGGAATGGCTGGGAACAAGAATCTATCCGCACTATGCATCTTCCTGGCATTGCTGATTTGGAATGAGGAGTTTTTAAAATATCTTTTAATGTCTTAAACTTAAGCATCCAGGGAAATTAAACGAAAGAGTTAAAAAAATAAATATTTAAATGAAAACCCCACAGATTAATCCAATTGTTCAGCTTCCTGTATCTTCTCTTTCTTCCAGGAGATCAGTCCTGGAGTTCTCACTGATCCAATATATCACATCAAATCCACTGGGAATGGAATTGCAGGATCACACCCCACAAAGATTTCAGATCACGAGCGTAGCTTGAACACTGTTATTATTCAATTGATCATTGAATTTTTCAAGCTAGTGGTAAGATATCTTGAAAAAAAAACCCAAACATCTAGAGAGGAAAAGAAAGAGTAAACTGCAGGTATAGAGGGAAGCAATGTCAGCAGAGGGGGCCACTCATTCCAAAAAGGACTATAACAAATTTGAGATATGGCCCTGTGTGATGAACTCAGGTCATGCATCAGAGCTTTGGTCCCCCTCAAGAGAGGTACTTGTACATTGAGATCATCCTCAAAGTACCTAGGCAAGCCATGAAGACTTCACTGCTCTCAGCATATTTCATAAGAGATCCAAAAAGATTCTCTGACATGGCCACTTCTTCCAGACACAAACTAACAGTGTGCCTCAGAGATTAAAAATGTCTTGAATGAATCCATGCCAAACTTCATCCAGGGACACAAGGGGAGGTGGCAGCCCTATCATCCAGAATGATCTTGGAGCAGAGGAGCTCTAATGGTTGTTAAATCTAAGCAATCTAAAGGTTACTAAAACCACTAAGTGACAGTAAGAAAGAGAGAGGATGAGAGATGTGGTACTCAGTGAAGAGAAAAGGCTTCTCTGGATTGGTCAGGAAATATTTCAAAGTTGGGAATAGTCACAGAGATGGAGCAGTCCTGCCCCACGCACTTTCAGTCTAAATACTTTGGACATTCCAATGATGGAAGTGGAGCTGGAGCTAAAAGAAACCTAAAAGTCTTTCCCAGTGTAGTTTTGAAAGCAATGGGAACAAAACCCCAAATGTCTAACCTCCTAGCTCTACATTCACATTTTTTTCTACCAAATGTCCTTAGGAGAGAGAGGGCTCTCATTTGGGTCCGTGAGACCAAGCATTGCTCCTAAGGACCCTTCCAGTTCACCTACATGTAAGAGGCACAGCCAGATTCATTGCATTTGGTCCAAACACCATTTGCAAATTTGATTCATTTATTCTACAGGGCTGAAAAAAAGAAATCCAAATATAGATAATTCTGCTCAGAGGGGGTAAGGGAGAAGGAATTAATAATTTCACCATTCACTGCTTTGCCAAGGTCTTTTAAGGGAAGTGTCTGATTGCTTTTTTTTGGATTCAGTCAAACTGTTTCAAAAGAACACTGTGATTTGGATAATAATTTTCCCAAGCAAAGGCACATCCTTACTTCCTTTGTGAAATGAGTCAACAAACACTGGGAAGTACCCAAAGGGTAATTTGTTCGAGTTCACCACTGTAAAACCAGAATAACTCAGTGTCAGTTGGCTCTCAGTGCACCTGCACTCAACTCTCCAAACACCATAGTGTTCCAGTTTGAGAACACATGATAATAACTTTATTAAGCCATTATGCCTTTTTGGGTTTTAATTTCTTTACTTAAAAATTCCTGCAGATGGCATGTAAGGCTGTGGCCACTCCTGGATGAAGTGATCAGAGCAGACAGATGTCCCAGTGACAGTGCAATTGTGCATATGAGGCAGAGGGAGAGAGGAGGGAAAAGGCCAAATTCTTCCTTCTCCCTATAAGTTCTCAGTTAGTTTAATACTCTGGTTGGAGAAGAAGGGCTCTTCTGGGCTGAAGGTCAAATTCTTGGTTCAGATCCCAGTGGAGAGAAGCAGAATCTGCTTCTGTGACAGTGAAGCTGAGGAAACTCTTTAGAGAGCTCTTAACTGTGATTCAATGCAAGTCTTTAGAGACGTGGCCCATCATAGGTACTGGTGGTTGTAGTCCACGAAAACACCAAGCAGAGGATGTAGCTTCCAAGGCAAAAACTTCTCCCCATACCCCAAGAACTCATGAACTGAGACCTTTCCTTGTGACATTCTTTCAAATGGAAGAGTTTTCACTTCAGTAAACATGAATGCACTAATTGCTTTCCAAGTGTGCCAAGTTATCTCTATGAGAAATGAAAGCTTAGGGAAGTGCTGTAAGACAGAACTGGTAAGAGAGGAGGATGAAATCCATGAGAATAATCTGCAACAGTGCTGGAAACATGCTTCCAGGAGGACACACCAGAGACAGCCACTGTGTGTGCCACAGGCAGTAGCACAGGGCAATGCCAGAGAGGGATCCATGAGCAGAGAGAACTGTCCTGTGGGACAGCTGAAGCACAGGGCCACACCAGAGGTGTGGAGGCTCTCTCTGGATCTGGCACATGAGGAAGAAGAGAAGAAATGACCAGCCTTATAGGGACCATTTCACTAGTTGCTTAGTCAAAACAACAGGTCCATACACCAGAAAGTTAACAGAACTATAAAATGCAAACAGCTGCCAGCTCATTAACACTCTTGGCTTGGCTTTTATCACAGCTAGATGGAGCAAATCTGACAGGGCAGAATATTTACCCCCTTGAAGTCAGTGCCAGATAAGAAAGAAAAAAAATATTCTGCTGGCTGCCAGGAAAAAAATCCAAAACAAAACACTAATCTTGCAGTGACTGTGCATGCTAGAACTAACACACAGAAGAGCCTTCCAGAGGCACACATGCACAGAGTGGTTAGGTGCCCTCAAGGGCCTGGAGGCTGAGAGATCTCATGGGTAAGTGAAGAAGCAGAACAAGATTAACTCCATGCCAGAGAAATGCACACAAAGCAGAATGAACTGAAGGAGATCTGCAAGGGGAACAATGGGTTAATGCCGTGACTCATGAAGAGGCAGGACACCGAATTTGGTACTTTCGTCTTACAGAGTTTGCTGTGTTGTTAGTTACTGAACCCAGCCCCAGAGCAAGCCCTTGCAGCACCAAGGAAAGTAAAAGTCTACGTCCAACTTAAGACATTAACTTCCTCACAGGCAGAGAAGCAGTTGCCCAAGGGACTTGTCAGCATTAGGTAACAGAGTGCATGGTGTTGAATGATGCTGAAATGGTGAAGGCTTGACCTAACTGGAACACCATTTGCTAAACTACAAAAAAAAAAGGCTTTTGTTGAGCAGCCCACGGCATTCCCCTGGGAGAGACTACACATAACTCTGGGTTGCTTCAAGTTCCTTCTAAAGGCATGGCAGGAGCCTAGAAATGTAAATTCCTCTATGTTTCCTGGGTGCCTAATTTCAGGCACCTGAACAAGGCATAGTTTTTAGATAGATGCTTACTCAGCATTTTGGGGAAAACAACATCAGAGCTCTTAGAAAAACTAAAACGGACAGCAATATTTTAGCCACTATGAAACTGCAGGTGTTGTGGCATCACCACAGTACCACTCTGCCATTAGCAAAGATATTTCCACAGTTTATTGGTGATCTTTTGTTCCCTCCATTAAAATTCTTTTGCAAAACACCTCTTACTAGAAGCAGTTTTCCCTCCAATAGTCCACAGTCATCAATTAGCATAGATATACAAAGATGTTGTCACATAGGACCCACTCCAAAGAGTTCAAAAAGATCTGTGCTGCTGATTTTTGGCTTTAAGCCCTGTTTTAAGGTGAATTAGAGGCATCACAGGCTGAAAACATTTCAGAAAAGATTTTCAGAAGAGCTCATCATTCTTTTTTTCCCTCTCATGTCAACACAGTTCTGCAGGAGCAGGTTTAGGGAAGGGTAGGGAAACACAACTTTTGTCTTTAAATCCCTAGTGTCTCTGTTCAGAACTGCAGTGTTCAAAGTCAACACTTTCCCCTATTCATTTACTCCCAAGGTCATGTTCATCTACATCTGCTCCAAACAAACCTACGTGTCCATGAATTATGACCCACCAAGCCCAGCAGCTGAGGGCTTTATTTGCAAGGCTCTCCCATGCACACCTACCTTGCCACAGGCTGTTCACAGGCTTCATGCTGCATCTTTCCCATCAGTTACAAACTCCTGTGATACCATTCACTCACAATGCTAAATCAGGATTAAAAGTTAGTCCAAAATGGTTGTAAGCACCAGTAATGGACAGTGAAAGGTAGCAATGCTTGATAGATCCTGGCAGTCACCAATAACCCCAGTTTAGTCTCTCCATGGTACAGTAAAATTTCACCATCAGAGTCACATATCCTTTCTATTCCACCCTCTTGTTCTTCAATGTACAAAGTCCAGCAATGTACACCTCTTCACAATGTGCATTCAAGCTCATTAACTTGGGGCCCATTGGGCTCAATTCTGTGTAGTGTCTACTTAATTAAATCTCTTTCTCCCCTTTCTTATTCTCAGGGCCAGGGTCTAACTTTCAATCTACCCAAACCCCTTGAATCCCAAGACTTCAAGTGGGCATTACCTGACACATGACCTGGCATGCCTGTTTCAATGCAAACTTTTCTCAAGAACCTTGTTTTGTAAGAGGAAGCAGATGATATCACTGCAAGTTTAATTAGTATCTCCTATAACCTTTCCTCCAGATTATTAGCAATATTAAGATCCGATCTAATGCCAAGGCTTGCAACAAGACATTAGACAGATACCAGCATCCAAATCCTCTGACATTTCTCATTTATCACTCTTTGTGCTAGTTTCCAATCTGCGTGGCAACGCTCATGTCCTGTTCTGTGAATCTGGACAGCTGACAGATGGCACTAATTAGACATTACACTATTTATGGTAAGACTGATAACAAGGTCAAAGCAAGGTCAATGAAAAATTGATTTGACTTTGCCAAGAACAATGAGTATTTCTAAGGCTGGGGACAAACGTGCTTTCCAAATGAAAGTGTCAGCAAAGCTGCCAAAGAACTCCAACAAAACAGCTTCCACACTAAAAGGCCTAGAGTCAGACTGCAAGGATAAGGAAACACCACAAGCAAGATGTGCTTATGACCAAAAGATGTATCATGAGTTTGCTGTTCTATATGCAATTGAAACATAACATTTCCTGAGAGATTCGAAGTTTACTAAGTTAAAAATCAACTAAAATCACCTGCATATGATGGGAAGATAAACCCTTAGATATGTGGATTTAGAAAATATTTTTTCCTTTGTTTATACTTGTCTGAGTCAAGTATAGATGAGGGCAGATGACCAAACAGCTGTCTAGCTTGAAGAACAAGACATCCTTAGAAAGATATTTAATTGTCTTGACTGCCTAGGATGAAAAAAGAACTTGTTATTTCAGATCTAAGAAAGCCACTGAAAATATAAGTCCAATGAAACCCCATAAAACAAGCAAAGCAAGAGTTCAACTTGGCTTTATTTAGCTATTCAAAAGGCAATCAACTAGACAAAAAACCTGCTTGGTGTCATAAAGACAACCAAAACAAAGCTTTGTATAGCTCCAAATAATAGAGAGTCTTTGGATACACATGGCTGACTGTATCTCATATCATATGCTAACAAGTCCTTGGCCAAGCACATACCTTGATAGCAGACCATTGCAAAGCCTCAAGTAGCTTCAGCAAAAGTGAGACTTACTGAAGCATGTTGACACATGCTGAAGCCTAGCCTAGTTGACACCACAGAAGCCTAGCAAAATGGAAGGCATCAGTAAGCTGCTGAGAAAAAGAAAACTTAAAAGCAGCAACAGGAAAAAACATAAAAGTTATTATAGGATAGTAAAACACTGACTTATAGTCTAGAGCACATGGAATTAATAACTAAGATGAAAGCAACGTTTTTTCCCCCCATAGTGAGGGCATTCATAGATGCTCCTTCCCACACAGATTTTCTGTTACCTAAACAAGCACAGGATTCTTAGTCCAGGCACGTAATGTATTCTCTCTCCTCTACATGTTTTCACATCCCTGTGAAATACCTACAGGTCTGATAATTTCTGTGGGATTTATCCATCACCATAACCTGGTTGAATTCAACTGGGGAAAGAGTGACAAATTATCCCACAGACTTTATTTCTAGAAGCAAACAACAATCTGTGAGAGTACTCCATAGACATGGATTCACTAAACTCCTATAGGTTTCTATGGTGACTATCCATCACCAACTCACCTGGGTGTTATTACAAAATCAGCTAATTAAAACCACACCCTGGGATCTAAATGAGTATAGGGAGTGTTGATGAGTAAGGACAAGTTACACAAGACCCTCCTATAGCTGGGAATTTGCTTGCTGAAGAAGAAAAATATGTGTTGTAATAATCTCATACAAGTGCTACAGTGATGGAGGAGCACAGAGAGCAGCAGAGAAGGTCTTCCTCTACCCACAGACTTTTTGAAAGCCTATGAATTTATAGCAAAGGAAAGATTAAAGGTTCTTTAATCTTTTCCCTTATCAGGTCACTGAGAGAAGACAGCTATCCCAAAAGAGGGTTGGAGTCTCTGACGTACAATGGAGACAGACAATCTTCATTGAATGGCTGAGGGTGGGTGGCTCAACTGAGGCTCAGTAACCAGCCTGGCAGAGAGTTTTCACTCCTCCTTTCACTAACAACTAGCACCTCAGCAGCCTTCCTGAGAGAAAATAGTCTGGTCCTTCAGCAAGGTTTCTGATCTGATTCACTGAGCTGAAGGCAGCACAGCATACATGAGAAGGGCTTATTATAAGGCCTGCTCTGGCTTTACAGCTTGTTTCACAACCTATATATGCCTCAACACAAGGCACACAGTGTGTACCTTGGAGACCCGGGAAGCAGATGTGGTACACGTGCTGGGGAAGACAGCAGCTCCCTGGGAGCTGCTGTAAGATATGCTGCTGTGTACCTGAGCCTCAGCTGCAGAATGAAAGTTGCCACCAGTACACCCTCACAAGCAGCTGCATGGTGTGTGCCTTTATCTTGGGAGTTGCCCCGATACACAGAGATCTCCAGCTATGATATGCCCATTCCTGGTAAGACCTGACTTTACATTTATACCTTGGCCAGAATTCTAGTCACTTGTCGTCTGATGGCTGGAAATCTCAAGCAAATGACCCTGTTTGTTGCTTTTTTTTTTTTTTTTCCTTGTCCAAACAAAATTTCTGCCTGGAGAAATTTTAAATTATTAAAAAAAAACCCACCTAAAACAAACCAAACTCAACCTCTATATGTATGTAATTTTGGATGCCATTACAACTAAAATAAGAAATATGTTCTGTAAGAAATTTATAGCCACAATATGCAGCTGGGCCAGTGGTTACAGAGGAGCACAGTGCAGACACTGTGCCTGTGCATGAAGATGAATACCTTTCAGCAGGAAGTTACAGTCTGCCTAGAAAAGGCCCTGAAGAGCTTTATTATTTGTGGATGGTATCATTATTTAGAGTCCAAAGGTCTGCCCTTTTTCTTCAGCTTGTTTCAATAGACATCAAAGGAGGATTCACCAGTGTTTTCCTCTCCATCGCCAGAAGGTAGCAGTAATAATAGTAATTGGGGCTCTTTACAGTAAAAAATGCTTATAAAAAACATTCTCTAATTACTTAATAATGAGGCATTTGATGATGCACTGGAAGCAACATTCATTGCCTCCAAGAAAACAGAACATCAGATTTCTGCTTGAGGAAAAATACCAGGAAAGAGTGCACTCTTTGCGAACAGTAATCTATGTCACTCCTTGAAAGGAGCTAGCTGTTGCCTTGTTTTCCAAAACTAGTTTCAAGACATACTACAATATACATACATGTATACAAGTATCTCACTAGAAATGGATAACAAGCCTCAGTTTGTGCCATTCTGATAATCCAAAACCAGCAGTCAGAACTTCTGAGTACAGATGGGATTGTTATATTTACCTGGGGTATAACTTCTTCAGACAGAGGATAAATGTGGAAATGATATCCAGTGTCAGTCAGATGACATACCAAGGCATTAACCTTCTCACCAGTGTAGGCTGTTTAACTTGTATGAAGAAACCTAGAGTGCGCAAATAACATAACATGTAACAGCAGAAATCATCAACCAACAGATCAACCATCTTCCATAGGAAAAATACCTCCTTTCCACACAAGAACAGCAATATTGAGGAGTCTATCACAGCTAGACAGTGGCTTGCATGACTGCTCCAGCTGTTGTAGAACAGCATTTTGTCTCCTACGTTTACATGGAGTTAGGCATAGATTCATTTGGAAAAGGGTTAGGCTAGAAATGGAATAAAATATTTCAAGCAATTCTGAGCTGCATGACTATTTTCACATTGCTTTGGACACAAAGGTTGCCCAAGAATGTATCATTTTGAGAAAGACAAGAGCCTCAGGATCCAATGGTATAAAACAACGTGTTCCTACACCACTGGTATTTACAGAGACTTGCTCAGTCCCATATATTAATGCCACTTCCACGCAATTTCCTACAGTTGATAAAATTGATGGGTTTTGACACTAAAGTATCTCAAAATTCATGGAACTGTTGATGAAAACCTTAATTTAAAAAAAAATCCTTATCAAACTTTAATGAAACAATGTTTTTGGGCAGGGAGATAGAAGGTGCAATAAAACCCCACCCCACTCCCCTCACTGTAGGGTGGGAGCGTAAGTAGTTTCAGCAGCAACTTTCCTTGATATTGAAGAGACCCTATAATTTCCTTGATTTTTAGAAGCATGCATAACTGTGGCTTAGACTCAAGTATGTCCCCTGAAAATAAGGTAATTTTGGGGTTTCTGCCTTCACTTGGTAGTAAGGTAGTTTGTTAAAACTGCATTCTGGAGCTTTCTCATGGCAGAGGGCTTCATAGATCATTTCCATGCTTGCGGTCAACTTAGATGTATTGAGTCATTCTTCCATCACCCTCCTCCCTGCTGCTGAAGAGAGACCCAAGCTGGGTCTCCCACCATGGGATGAGTAGTCCAGCCATGATCAATAGCAGATATGACCTGTTAGGTGAGCTGCTCTTAGCTGAGCTGGAGCAATGCAAATATAGCCATGGTGAGAGGCACCGTGTATCAGGTAACTACAGACACACTTCCACAGTTGAGGTTTTCCTTGGATTCACCTGCAAAACTCACAGAAAAAAAAAGCATCTTAAAATACACAGCCAATAAATATCGCAAAGCTCCACTTCTACAATCATTTATATACATGCTTAACCCACGGACAACTTGAATGTGGAACAGCTACCGACATATAGGAAGAAAAGCCTGTGATGGCATCTTTGCAGGACTGACGCTTCAGATCCTGGGAGCCAGAGGCCTCTCCTGGATGGCAGGAAGGCATTTTGCATGCTGTGGATGGAATGCAAAGAATCACAGAAGTCAAACTTTAATATAAACATTAGTTAGAATATTTCATTACTCAAATCTCAGGAAAGTTGTGAAGTCAGGCATCTTCTTTTTACATGAGAAAACTTGAAAACCCTGCACTGCCATCTGCCTTTGCCCTAGACTTGAAGCTGGGGACTTTCAAACAAAACTCTGCTGCACATGTTGGCTTTGAGAATTTTTTTTTTCTCATTTTTGGGATGCACAACAAGCGTCACTTGTAGATATTTTTTTTACAGACAACAATCAACAGCTATAAAACTGATTCCAAATGCATCTCAGATCAAGTTTCAAAAAGCCCTCATGTTCTTTGTGTGTGTGTGTGTGTGTGTGTGTGCGTGTGTGCAATTTAATTTACTGTGGCTACAGAACTGCACTGGTAAGACTACATTTAATTTTTCCTTTTTTAATCTCCAAGGCTGTTATATATGACAGCGACTGTGTCACAAGACAACATCACTTGCAGCGATTGCACAAGTAAGCCTCCAGCCTCTTGCCTTAACAAGCTATGCGACACGGTGATCTTCAGCATGACACTCCTTGTGTTTTATTGCTGGCTGAAAAGATTTGTTTTGAGTCTCTTTCAATGCCAGAGGTCTTTATTGCTAAATAGCCCGGCTGTTGAGTAATACATGAATTTAATGTACTCATACTGGAATGTCTGCTTGGAAGGTAATAGAAATTCAACCTAAAACTGCAATCAGGTCTTTCTTTTTTTCTTTTCTCTTTTTCATTCTGTCTCTTTGCTGTTTTCTCTTTGCTGTTCATAAACTACTTCCTGAGCTGTTTCATAGGCTGTCACAACTCTTTATTCAGCAGACTATCACTTTGGTCCTGCTCAGGCACATGAAAGAGATGATCTAGAGGAGGGAGGAGCATTGGCATGTCTCATAAAAGCAGAATCCTACTTGTGCTGTTTTGACAAGACATGAAATAGTCTCATTCTTCCTGACCATCTTATTAATAATCAAAATCCATCCACAGAACAAAGCATTGCTGGTAACATTTCAGCTGTCTGTTTGGCAAGATGCATGGGGACGGGAACATGGAAGAATCTTATGAAGAAGAGTACCAAAGCCCATGTGGGACTGTTTCATACCTAGAAGAGGTCAAGGACAGTTCCTCGGGGGCAGGCTTTGGAGAGGGAATAGAAATCGTGCTTTTGAACATTCTATATCAAAGCTCTCTTGAATGTACCACTGTTGCCTCTGGTACATTTTGCTAGGAAACAAAAAGCTTATGTGACAGCTACCAGCAGTTACAAGAGTGGAGCTATGTTACTACTGGGGAAAAAGTTCTCAGTCTGTAAATGTGCATCTGAATTTTTAAACAAGTCTGTTTGGCACTTTTCACGGATCTTTTCAGCAAGCACTCTACACTTCCAGCAGGAGTATTGACAATTCACTGTAAGCAAATCCTGTGTTTTATTCTGAAAGAATATTTGCAGTTTGGTGCTCTCAGGTATTTAATTTTTTTCCCTACTGTTCTTGATGCTGGGATCTGGGTTATAATTGAGAGAACCATTTTTCCATAAAGCAAAAGAATAATTTTCAGTCTTCAGAACTGAGAAGAAATGATAAAAAATATAAACTCTAAAAAGACAGAGACATCAGAAAGACCCCCTAATGCAAAGATGTCACAATTCCTGAATAGATTAGGGCAGAGAAACTCAACTTGTGGTTGTCCCTCTTACCATTACATGTGAGAAATTAGGTTCTAAGAGTTATGCTCCCATGATCAGTGGAGTGAATCACAGTCAGTAGCTATCTGTCCACTTAATGCTCCAAATCTGACCACCAAATACTGCAATAAGCTAGTCTCAAACAAGTTACAGATTTAGTATTATTTGCAGGACTAGTAAAAACCAGCAATTGGCATCCTCTGTTATTTTCTAATGGGCTGTTCATGGCAATTCTTAATAGATAAAATTAACCTAATAAAGTATTCATTGTGACATTTATCTGCTTGTGCAGTGTCAGTCCAGTATGCAAGACCACACCTGACCTTTTAATAGACACATTTTTTTAACAGCCAGTTTCTATCAGGCTCTGCTGTAAAGTAGCTTAGCTTTTATCCTGGTGGCTAATCAAAATATCCCTCTTCCCCTCTAGCACTGAGCACCTTGCTCTGTTAATGCTCCACAACACACTTCTTAAGTCCTGTTCCTGAGATGAAGAGCAGCAGGAGCATTGTGTCTTCTGAGGCCTCTCAGACTATCTCTGCTGCAAGTGCAGGCTACCAGAAAAGAGGGGGGAAAAAAAAGAAAAAGAAAGCATCAAACACAGAAGCAGTTGGCCTACTGTTGCAAGGTGATGACAGGAGATGGTCATATTTGGCAGGTCAGAGTGTGTTGGGATGTCCCATCCCCCTTATCAAGATGAGTCTGCTCTACGTCAAAGCCCATGGATCAATGTGAAACCAAGACATTCCCCAGGTCAGTGCCCTGGCTCCTGTGCACTGACGCAAACAGCAGTAGTTAAAATGTCATTGCCTGTCCAGCCCCCACACTCCAAGTCACTGTCCCTAGCAGGGAACAGCAGAAGAAGCTGTGCCTCTGTGCCAGTGCTGCAGGATACCTATGGTACTCACCTCCAATGGCAGCCCATATACATGAGCTAGCCTTCAAATTAGGAGCTGGGAACACTGGCGTGTGTTCCCTGCTACAAAGTAAAGTAACCTTGGTGGCTGTGGTCATGTGCAGCACCTGAGACCCCTGCAGTCTGATCTGCCAGGGCTTCTGCAGTGCAGTGAATTAGGTGCAGTTAGTTCAAGTTCTAGCCATATGTATAAAGACCATTAAAGCTAATATCAACAGGCAAAGGTATTTTACAAATCATAGCATCACAGAATCATTACAGTTGGAAAAGATCTTTAAGATCATCAAGTCCAACCATTAAACTAACACTGCCAGGCCCATCACTAAACTAAACCATATCCCTCAACACCTTATCTATGGATCTTTTAAATATCTCCAGGATTGGTGACTACACTACCTCCCTGGGCAGCCCATTCCACTGCCTAACAACCCTCTTGGTGGAAAAGTTCTTCCTAATGTCCAATCTAAACCTCTCCTGGCACAATCTGAGGCCATTTTGTCTTGTCCTATCATTCATTACTGGAGAGAAGAAACTGACCCGCACCTCACAATCTCTTTTCAATTAGTTGTAGAGAGTGATCATGTCTCCTCTCAGTCTCCTCTTCTCCAGACTAAACAACCTTAGCTCTCTCAGCCACTCCTCATCAGACTGGTTCTCCAGACCCTTCACCAGCTGCATTGCCCATCTCTGGACATGCTCCAGCACCTCAATGTCCTTCTTGTAGTGAGGGGCCCAAAAATGAACACAGTATTCAAGGTGCAGTCTCACCAGCCCTGACTACAGGAAAATGGACAATGGCAAATCTATGAAAGAAATGTCATCGGGCACTGACTCCCAAATCAGTGCAGCAAAACACGAAACTATAACCTAAATTTGCTACTATTCATCAGCCTTGAAAATTCAGGGCCCATTCTCAGCTAAAATGAGTACTTTGAGAAGATCATTTTTAATGGCTTTGGTGGAAGACTCAAAGTGCCTTTCCTGCTGTGGAAGAATCATAGAATGGTAGGGTTGGAAGGGATCTTTCGAGATCATTAGTCCACCCCCCCTGCAGAAGCAGGTTCACCTAGATCAGGTCACATAGGAACATGTCCAGGCAGGTTTTGAAGACCTCCAAGGAAGGGGACGCCAAACCCCTCTGGGCACCCTCAGGTGAAGGCTCCCTCACCTGAACAGTAAAATAGCTCTTTCTTATGTTTAAGTGGAATTTGTTGTGCTCCAGCTTCATCCCATTACCCCTTGTCCTGTTGCTAGATACCATCTAAAAAAGGGATGTCCCAACCTCCTGACATCCACTATTTAGATATTTGTATTAATGAGATCCCTCCTCAGTCTCCTCCAGGCTAAACAGCCCCAGTTCCCACAGCCTTTCTTCATAAGGAAGATGCTCCAGTCCCCTGATTGTCTTGGTGGCCCTATGCTGGA